>QQSL01000087.1:0-80542 GCA_003693665.1 Chaetothyriales sp. CBS 134920
TCGAGGTCTATTCCCTCTTCTACTGATACGATACTACTTGTGTGTGCCAAGAGCTTGGCACATCCCCTTGGTTCCACGTGATAGAGCAGTGGCCAGCAACACATACACACGCATGACTACTCCTGCTCTGTCGTTTAATTGCTCGCAGTCATGCCGCTTTGAAAACTGAGACGACCGGCACGACCGGGGACGCCGGCCCACATACTGTATATGAAGGACAGCTGTAGGCGTATAGGTCGGTATAATCTGCCGTGTGGTTGGCTTGCTACACTTTCTCTTGTGGTGGAAAGTTACCTAGAAGGATGGGATGTGTACCAACTGCGGTTCTGAGAATAGATTGAGCTTGAATATAGAACCGGGTAGATGACGTTGTTGCCATGGTATATACTGATTTGCATATGCTCCAGGGGGGTTAATATTTGCTCAGAGGCTCAGGTTTAAACGAATATAAGGAGGAGTATGGTCGAAAGAGAGTTAACTCAGGTTTAATGATTTCAACGAATATAAGGAGGAGTATGGTCGAAAGAGAGTTAACTCAGGTTTAATGATTTCAACGAATATAAGGAGGAGTATGGTCGAAAGTTAAACCCACAGTGGACAAAAATAGGAAATAGGCAGATAAAAATAGGGCGTGCGTTAGTGTGGCCAAGCCTGCCAAGCCTGAAGCACAAGAACTCCTTAACAACTGCAGAAGATTATACGATATGTGTCAAACTTGGATTAAAGAGCTGATCACAGCTAAATTGATTCAGGTTGGTTAGAGAGTGTATGTGGTTGATCAGGCCTCAACTCAACGCCACTGAGCTCAACCCCACCCGCCCATCTGATTGAAACATTGAAAACAGCACCCTGTGTCTGTTATTCATAATAGGGCTTGGCCTTTAGCAGCCACATCCTTGTCTGTCTGACTATTCATAATAGGGCTTGGCCTTTAGCAGCTTCTCGGCCACATCCTTGTCGTGGCCAAAGATGAGCTGTGCGTTGAAGAGCCGCTGGAGCCGCTGGATCAGATTCAAACTGTGAATCCAGGCATTGTGGTCCCTGGCCAGCCAGCCGTGGGGATGTTTCAGCTCATAGTTCTCGGCGATGTGGAACTGGTCTGTGGTCCAGATGAAGGTCCCGTCCTTCTCCAGGTTGACCTGCATAATCACCAGGCCCGGCGTGTGTCCGGGAGAGTGGTGCAGGCTGATGCCCTGGAAGAGGTCGAGGTGGTCCTCGTGGAAGGTCTGCCACTTCAAACGCTCCAAGTCCATGTAATGGGCTAGGTAGACACCCAGGTCAGCACCGGTGGCAACAGCCCAACAGGCATGCTTGAACTCCTCCTCGTGCACGTATATGGGCACGTCGGTGCCCACAAAGTGCTCCAGCCCGCCTGCATGGTCGAGGTGCAGATGGCCAATGATGACCGCCTTGACATCCTTGATGTCATTTCCCGTCGCTTTGATCGCCGCCGGCAGCTTTTGTGCATCGGTGTACTCAACTCGTGGGAACACGTCGGTCAGAGGAGCGCCCCATTTCTTTTTATTTTCAAATCCAAAGCGTCGTCATTGATTAGCCAACCCAACCGTCTCTGATCTAATCTTCTTAGCACTTACGACTTCAACGTCTTCGGCGCATCCGGTCTCGAAGAGAATAAGACCAGCGGTGGGATGCTCTATCAAACACGCCAGCAGGATGAGATCACGCATCTTCGACTGCGGATTGGGATTGCTGAGCGTGGCCGAGCCTGAGCCTCGAAGGAGCCTGTTCGAGTAGGGCGTTAGTTGGATCAATGCCTGCCCTGCTCATCTCGACGGCTTTCCTACCAGGCCTCGTCTGCTCGAAGAAGGCCCAGGTTCAACAGATGCATCTTAGTGCCGGGCGGGCACTTGAACGCCGGTACGCCAGCCGCTGCCAATGCTTGTGACGACATCTTGTTGCTGTGTTACACAAGGAAGAGGAGGGGAGAAAAAAACACGTTGCTTCTCTCGTTTGAGGAATGAAACAGTAGAGGGGGGAGAGGAGGCCTCACGGCCTCGGGCCAAGGATGGGGAGGCATTGAATATATACATTGCTCGACGGGTTAATGGCTTCTTCCTTGTCCAGAACACAACTGTTCTTGTTCTGTTCACGATGGTGCGGGGTATCCGGAAGCTAAAAGTAAACCGAGCAGACATGATTGGCGGAAAAGAATCGATCACGTGGTGCGCATTGGCTCACAACCCCTGCGTTTTGCATACCAGACATACATAGTATACACGTGGATTAGACTTGTATGATAAGACTAGCAGGCCAACATATTCGATCTCTATACAGTATTCCGATTGATTGTCTAATGCTAATTGCGCAATAATGGAGGCGCCATGATTTGATCTATACATGTTGGATCTATTCGAATGAAGCTTGCACAACACAACCATCCACCCCGCCCCCTCCGGCACGCTTGCGGATCCGATGGGACGGGCATCTTCACAAAGCTTGCGGCTCCGCGGGGACCATAAGGAAGAGGGGGGCGGCCCAAATAAAAGTTGGAGAGCAAGGGTGATGATTATATAATAGTTCCTGTAAACCCCCCAATGGCCCAATGGGGATGCTTGAGACATTCTTGGCATTGTTGCCATGTTTGTCATTGTCAGCCAACAACCAAAACACCAGGTATATATACACACCACGCAGACTTTAGCCCAACGACTATGCTTATGCCCATTATCTAATCCTTAAGAGGGAAAAAAAAAAAAAAAAAAAAAAAAAAAAAACCACAACACAAAAAAAAAAAAAAAAAAAAAAAAAAAAAAAAAAAAAAAACCACAGAATATCCCTACCTGCCAGCCACTATCAAAACAAAACAAAAAAAGAAAAGGCGGAAATAAAAAAACAAAAAAAAAAGATGCTCCGACGCGCGCCCACAGCTCTCACACTATCACCCGCCGACCTGCTCGACTTTGAGAAACTGCACGCGCTGTACGTGGCGCACGCCGAGTATCTGCGCACGGGCGAGGATGTGCAGCGCATGTTCACCGGCTACACGGACGCGCAGATCCGGAGCAAAGGCTTCATCCGGCGCCTGGCCACGGCCGAGGTGGAGCGCAGGGTGTTGGCGGAACAGCAGCAGCACAATTACAGTCAGAACCAGCCACTGACGGCCGCGGCAGTGGCCGGGCGTGCTGCTCTGACGGATCCAAATGATGAACTCAAGCCCTTGCCGGGCGACAAGGCGAGGATAGTAAGGGCGAGAGAGGAGAGGATTATGGGGAGGTAGTAAGAAGCCTGGATAGAGACGACGGACGGATGGATGGATGAATGATGAGATGATCATGATCATGATCAAAAGACTTCTCTGGTTGGAGGTATGTATCCTCATGGTATTTTGTCAAGACGCAGACGCCTTTCGCTATGCAGAGTTCTACACACAAAGTCTCTCCCCGTCCTGTCCCCCCCCAAGAAAGAAACAAAGCACGTCTATGGGCTAGGCTCCGCCCCCTCGCCTCTTCTCGTCCTTATCCTCCTCCACGGTTGGCTGCTTGGAAGCAGAGGCGCTGTCGGCATCAGCGCCCTCGCCATCGCGCGGCTGGGCCTGGGGTTCTTCTGTAATAGTCTCCATACGATCCGCGTTCTGCCTCTCCTGGGCTTCGCGCTCTTGGCGTTCGCGCGCCAGTCTGTTCTCTTCCTCCTCCATAGACATGCGCAGGGCCATGGCCAGCTCTGGATCGGCAGACGGGTCAACGTCGAATTCAAAGCCGCCGCCCCGCTGACCGGGGGCGCCGCCAGTCTCGACGCCTTCCATCGCGCCACCATGGCCGCCAACGTCGCCGCCCATGCTCACAATGGGTGTGGCAAACAGGCTGTCGCTCAACAGGCCCTGGCCGGGAGGAATCACGGCGAGATAGCTACCCTCGCCCGAGCTGTTGGCAGCTGCCGCATCGGAGCTGCTTGTACCGCCAACTGCGTCGATAAACTTCTCCAGCACGGTGCGGGTGTCGCCGCCAGTGGCATCGCCAAAGGCAACAAAGTCAACGCTGATATTGTTCTTCTTGCACTTCTTGGCCAGCTTGACCAGCTCCTTCTCCGTGTCATTCTTGTCACCGAATTTCTGGTCCAGCTCGCTACAGATCAGCACCACGATGCGCTGCCGCTGCGCCTTGTTGGCACGGTGTTTGAGCGCTAGCATGGCTACCGAGATGGCAGTGCCCAGGTGGATATGGCCCTTGATCTTGGTCGTGTGGATGCCCTGCAGCAGAGCGCCGTAGTTGTCCGTCGGCGTGTTCAGCACCGTTGGGCCAGTCCCGGCCATCGACATCAGGCCCACGGCCGACTCTGGGTTCGCCGACGTTTTGGCGTTGAAGATGAGCGAGAGCGCTTCCGACTGTGCCTTGAATCGGTCGGGTCTGCAAGCGGTCATGGCGTCAGCGGGAGAGAGAGAGAGGGAGAGAGGGGGAGAGAGAGAGAGGGAGAGAGGGGGAGAGAGAGAGAGGGAGAGAGGGAGAGAGAGAGAGAGGGAGAGAGGGGGAGAGAGAAGAGAGAGATCACTTACAGGTAGTCACCATTACGGCTGGCCTCGCTGTTGTCCAGCACAATCATCGTCGCCTCGAGCACCATCTTGGGCAGTAGATTCTAAATCCAGCAGCTTGTGAAACAGGAACGGGCGTGGAAGCAGATAATAGATGGAGCGAGCGGTGTTTGGATGGATAGTAAGTAGTAGCACTCAATATATATAGGGTTAGGGTTCCTTCAAGGCAATGAAGAGACGCGTTTGCAGTTCGTCCGTAATTCCCTTTCGCAGAACAATACCGTAAATTACACCAACACCAACTGTCCATTCGCACACACACGAACCCGCTTGGGCTGCGGCCTGGCACCTTCTCAATGCCCGTCTTCGCGCTGCTGATAATCTCCAAAGCCGGGTCACTCATCTACCACCGAACCTTCCCGACGACATCGCCAGCAGCAACAACCACTACAACAGCAGCAGCAGGAACAGCAGCAACAAACTCAGGCACCCTGGGGCTCCCGGGCACCTCTGCGCTGACTACAAACGACTACCTCGTCCTGGCCGGGACGTTCCACGGCGTGCACGCGATTGCGAAGTCGCTAACGCCGCGGCTGCCAGCGGCGGTCGCTGCGCCAGTGTTAGACCAACAACAACCGTCAGAACCACCGCAGGAGCAACTACGACAACAACAACAGCAGCAGCAGCAGAAAACACAAACCCACTCGTGGACATACCCAGACCCAAACGTGCCGGCATCCGGGATCGAGAGCCTGGAGAGCAGCTTCTTCCGGCTGACGGTGCACCAGACGGTGACGGGGACCAAGTTCCTGCTCTTTACCGATCCCAGCATGAGCGCGGCCAGCACGGAGACGGTGCTCAAGGGGGTGTATGAGCGGTATGCGGACCATGTGTGCAAGAATCCGTTTTGGCAGATGGAGATGCCCATCCGGCTCGAGGGCTGGGATCGCGAAGTGGCCAAGTGGCTTGCCATCAGGAGGTGACGACGTCTTGACCAGAGCAGAGACAATATAGTTAACTTAGATAATGATAGTAACGATCATGACGATTAAAAAAGGGATCCTCCCCCAACTGCTTGTTAGATACAGACATATATCAAGACATAAGAAGGAAAGAAGAACAGACAACAAGACGCTAGAGTTTTCCTCCTCCCCTTTTATTTCTGAATCGAAGGCTTTGGGTTCATCGGCTGTATGCGAGTGTAGATCGATGTGCAAATGCATACAGCATCAGTTTTGTGTGAAAGTTCATGGCACTGTCGTTCATTCGTTTGATGTCTCTCCCCTTTCTGCCTCATCCGTCCTCCTCTGACCAAATGAAAAAGAACATGGGAAAGGCCTATCTTACAGTGACTGCAAATCCATCTCCGGGACCATTACCACCACCTCGGGCAATCTCTCCCGGCTTCACGACATGCCACGCATATGCCACCGTTGCTTCAACCCACCAGGATACACGCTAGCCACACTCTGCTGCCACTCCCTGGGTGACACGTACCCAACGCCAGGTGGAGGGGTGTAGAATTGTGATTGTTGGGCCATCTGCGCCACTACATTGCCATCAACATATTGCGGCACCTGCTGCTGCTGCTGCTGCTGCTGCTGCTGTTGTTGTTGTTGTTGTTGTTGTTGTTGTTGTTGTTGTTGTTGTTGTTGTTGTTGTTGTTGTTGTTGTTGTTGTTGCTGCTGCTGCTGCTGCAGTTGCAGTTGCTGCTGTTGTTGTGGTGACGAATGTGCAGGATATATTCCCTGTTGCTGGTTCTGTTGCTGCGCCTGCGCCTGCTGTGACGATACTCGCTGCGGATACGAAACTGTTGGTTGGTATGAAGAAGACGAGGGATACGATGTCGACGATGCTGAGGGGAGCGACTGCGTGAAACTGGTTGGACTGACACTCTGCGGTGCCGTGGGACTGGATCCATAGGACGATGGTGCAATCGTAAATGCTGCGCTGAACTGGTTGATAATCGGGGTCGGATTCCACTGCGCTGGCTCGGGCACAGTGGGCTGTTGAAAGTAGTTTGACGTTGGCATTTGATTGTAGCTGGTGGTTGCGATGTTGTATTGCTGTGGAAAGAGGGGTGAGTGGGGTTTCGAGTCGGTCGAGATCGTCGACGTTGGTGGTGTGGCGAGATAAGAGCTGGTCTGCTGCATCTGATTCAAGTGCTGGCCCAAGAAGGGTTGCGCCTGGGCCATGAGCAAGTGCGGCTGCGACGTGGCCAACTGCGATTGCGGCTGGTACGACGCCGTCAGACTGCCTTGAAGCTGCTGAGGGTCAGGGCCTGGCGGACTTGGTTGCGAGCCGGACATGGGAGAGCCGTAGGGGAAGCTGGGCTTCAGCTCAAACGGCTTGTTCAGGTCGACGGAGAAGGCCTCGCGCAGGGCGTCAATCTGGGCTTCGGTCTCGGGCACGACCCAGCTCGACTTGCATCGCTCGAGGATGCGCATGTGGCGAACGAAGTAATCCTTGGCGTCGGCATTGAATTCTGGATCGGGATGGGTGATGGCAATCTGGAACGGTGTCAGCTTGGAAACACACGAGGTCGTGGGGCGTGTGTCATGCTCACCAGATGAATCATCACACACGTCAGGATGGTGTAGATGGTAAAGTTGATTCCTCGCTGCATACACATCAGGCCGGTCAGGTCAAACTGCGACAGGACAGCCTCTTGTAGCCGACACAGCATCTTGGCCGAGTTGTAACACACCGTCATGTGCTTTCGCCACTCGCTGTCCTTGCCAAACTCCTTGGCCGCGGTGAACTGCGGGCGTCGGAGCATGACAATGCCGAGATGGTATTGGGTGTGCATGTTACCGATAAAGTGAGACGGCAGCGTCACCTTTGAGCCGTCGGCCGGAAAGGCAACCCTGAGGTCGGGCGGCAGCTCCTTGGGCCATTGCACAAACATGGCATTGTATGCCATCAGTTCTTCTCCAAGCGCCGCGCTCTTCTCGCGCTTGACCCTGCCAGCCACATCAGTGATCAGGCGGATATTGCGCGCGTTCCGGATGAAATAGGCAAACTGGCGAGAGACCGAGGCCTCGAACTCGTCCATGTCCGAGTGCGGCGGATTCTCACTAATATCGACGGTTGTCGGATCGACACCCATGTCGTTTCGACCTGCAGTTCAATCTCGTTAGACAAGGCCAGGGAGGCGCTTAGCGAGACAGAGGATCACCAACCTTGAGGGCCTCCGACCATCATTTCAACTGCCAGTGTTGTCTGCCATACGCGTGTCTTGGTCAGACACTCGACTGGGTCGTACCCGCAGTCCTGTCCTGCCTGGTGCGTGTCGTAGTGCTCGTGGAGGTCGAGATCTTTGGCCATTGAGACAATCGTCTTGATTGTCATCCAAGCGCGATAGTAGTAGCCCTTCTTGGGCGCACTTTCCCTAGCCTTTAGCAGAAGGAGAAGAGCCTGCAACGTGCTCAGGCGCGGGGTGTCGAGGAAGGAGGCCTCATGTTTGCTAGCAAGAGCCAGCCACTGAGCTCCCTGTGCAGGGTCGTCGGACATGCGGCCAGCACATGCGAATACTGCTTCCAGGAGTAAGGGTGAGATCGTCTCCTTAGTCGTATTCCACTGGTGGTAGAAGTGAGTTTTGCACACAACGGGGACGTATGGATGGACATGGTTGAAGAAAACGTCGAAATAGGCCAGCGCCTCTTCTTGCGTCGGCATCAACAGAGGCGGAATGCGAATCTGCGATCCGGCCTGGGTAGAAAATGCCGACACTATCTGATCATCATTGTCGTCGTCGGGCTCATGAATCGGTCCCACGGGCTCAGCGATTTCCTTCTTCTGTTGGCGCAGATAAGGCGCAACCCCGGTTACAGCAATCTTGAGCTCACCCAGGTGCTGGCTGAGCTCCTCAGCAGTGTATTGATCGATTGAGCTAGCACTGAGAGCATCCGACCCTGCTCTCTGCTGACCCAAGCCTTGTGAGGGATGGAAGTCAATGCCATCGAAAGCGGTCTTGTCGAACTGCGACTGGGCATCATACAAGCCATTGTATCCATGGTCCTGGGCACCGTAGGCGGGCTTGTTAAACTGGCCGTCATGGTGGAACACGCTGTTGTATTGTTGGAAGCTGGGGTCGGAGGAGAGCGCCGAGGCATAGGCCGGAGGATTCAGGGCCACGGTTGGCTCGAGACCGGCGGTTGGCTGAGAATGCGGTACGGCGAGGGAGGGGTGGGTGTCTTGGGAGGCGGTGGGCGCGATCGAGCTGAAGTCGCCATCGGCCCCTCCCACAGGCGGAATGCAGTGGAGTTTGAGTCGGGTGCAGGCGGCGCAGGGCCAGGAATTGGTGGTGGCGGCATCGCATTTGATCTTCCTGCGGCGACATCCTTCGCACGCTCTCATTACCTTGAGGCGCTTGTGGCGGTTGTGCTCGTCGACAAAGACATAGTTTTTCGGTGCGGCCGACACCGACGCATTTCCAGTACTTTGGGGGGGAAACGCGTGCATGATAACATCTCAGCCCAGAGACCGGCAGCACATTGGCAAGCCCGGGAGGAATGGTCGAGGTCGAGACGGAGGCGGCGGACGAGGGAGGAGAATAGAACGGGGCTGTGGAGGAGAGGTGCCCGCTATGTCAGTACGACGGCGGTGCTGCTGGTAGGCGGCAATGTCGAGTGTGCGCGGGGCCAGGCTGCTCAAGGCCAGGCGTGCGATGCTCAAGGCCAGGCGTGCGATGCTCAAGGCCAGGCGTGCGATGTTCAAGGCTTGTTGTATCCTCGCGGTCGCAGCCTGAAGGCAGGTCGGGGCCCGTGGCCGTGGCGATGCAGTGCGACGACAAGGTAGGGTTCAAGGATCTGTCACACCCAAGCTTGTGCTGACTGATCGCAGATCGCCACTGCCAACCACCGGCGGTCCAATGATTGAATCGATTTTCGAGCAAGCTACCGGTGCCTGGAGGTGGCAAAAATACAACGACGACAGCAACAGAGACACGGCAGGAGCGCGAGTGTGTGGTACATGAGGAAGGCACCATCCGTTGGTAAGCAGGGCGTCAGCAAGGCCAAGGACAAGAGACTAGCTGATGTAAGGAGGGATGTGGGGATTGGCGGTACGAGCCGACTACTTGTTGTGAACGGGAGGGGGCCCAAAGAAGAGTGAAGGAGCAATTGGGGGTGGCGAGACAAGTTACAGAGATTGCTAACTGGCTGACCTGAGGTCTGGTGATAACTGGGCAGAGTTTCAGATGGGCAAGAGCCAAGAAGCCAACGTCAACAGGACAGAGCCACGGTGGCGGCGGCGGGAGGAGGGGAGGGGAAGGAGCGATGGAAGCCAAAAGGGGGGTAGGCGTATGGCCGTATGGGCGTATTGGGGCGTATGAGGCGTAGGGGCCACAGGGTCCAGACTGGGACTTTTCCCCTCGCAAGATGATAAACAATGCTATTCGTAATAATCAGAAGGACCGAACCAGCAGGAATAGTCATTATCGACATTACAGCAAGGTAATGGACATTGGACTAAGTTAATGGATCTAATGGATCTGAACCACCTGCCCGATAACATGCGCAAATTTTCCTCTTTTTTCCCCCTTAGACGCGGGGAAGGCGGGAGAACCGATGGCCGACTTCTGGAATGCCTCGGGCGATTACCCACCTGTTAGTAAGGACTTGGGAGATCCTGAAAAACAGAGTTTCGAGTCATCATCCACACACATAGGACGATTAAGGATCAAACAATTTCATTTCCTGACAGTTGTAGCGATCGGCTGGTCTGTCGGCAGTCGGCAGGCAACAGCAGGAGCGAGGGAGCGAGACCACCACCGCCGTATTACGGTAATTTAACAGGGGTGGCCTGGAGGAGAACGAGGAAAGCGAGGAGCTACAATGTCTGTGACGTCGACATCCGATTAACGGCCGGGTTGAAAAAAGCTGGATTGAGTTTGACGGACAGTGTGTAGAGAGCATTATCACATGCTGCGGCAAACACGCCAAGCATCCGTCTTGGGCAGTTGCTGGAGTAGCAGCACTGGCAGTTAGGAAGTAGCTAACTTGCTCAGTGGCATAGACGCTGACAGACGCCGACAGACGCCCTCGCCGCGGCTCGCTTGGTCGCTTGTCGCTTGGTTGATCAGTCCCTCGGTTGCAGCCAGACCCAGGCGACTCTGTCCCAGCTCTGTCCTCTGTCTGTCTGTCGGACTGTGGTGGCGGCCAACAGAAGTTTAAAGGTCGTGACTTCCTAGTAATGGCTGGGGTGATTTCCTTGGGTCGTCGCTGCCTTTTGAGGCTGCTCGTCTGCGCTGTCACTTGGCACGCATTGTGAGCTGGGCGGCCACATGGACACTGTGCAGGAGGGATGCGTAGCCTGGAAATCTCGCTGGAGTCCCTGGGCGAGTCTCGTGCCAGGCATTGTTGCTGACCAGTGGGCTGACCGGCAACGGAGGTTTTGCACAGTATAAGTTCACAGCCAGCTCTCACCACCCGCTCTTAATCAAACAAACACCAAACACCTCGTAACTAGCGGGCTGTTGACAAAAATATGGGCATGCTCGATCGACGTTCGCTTTGCCTCTTGTTGAGATGAGCTGCAGTCCCAGCAAGTTGACGCGCTGCAGTAACGTGTGCCTTTGCGCGTCCTCTCTCGCCTTTAGTGCCCGCCGCTGCACCAAGCTGCAAGTTGCACCAACGTGTGTCTTGCGCGTCCCCCTCCTCCCCCCCTTTAATGCCGCTGACGCAGCTTGTGCGCTGCCAGACGCGGCCCCCTTCGTATCATCGAGGTCGACGGCTACTGTTCACCGTTACACAGACAGCCCGAGGCAGCCGTCATGTAATATCGCTTAAGCCGCCGGCGCCTCTGCACTCGTCTTTAGGCCGTCACCGCCGAGCTGTGGGTCTGGCGACCTCGCTGCCGCTGCTCTTCCGTCTCGCCTTGCCATCACCACCCTCATCGTCGCTATTACCATCGCCCATGTCCCAAGTCCAACAACGAGCCCATGCAGGCCATTCGCATCGCCACCACGGCCACAGCCACGGCGATGCCTCCTACCTCGTTTCCACCAACAAGAGCGATGCCGGCGCCCGCATCACGCGGATCGGCCTGCTTGTCAATCTGGCCATGGCCATTGGCAAAGGCATCGGCGGCTACGTCTTCAACTCGCAGGCTCTCATTGCCGACGGCTTCCACGCCCTGACCGATCTCGTGTCCGACTTTATGACCCTCGCCACGATTTCCTGGTCGCTGAAGCTGCCCACCGACCGTTTCCCCTATGGATATGGCAAGATTGAGAGCCTGGGCGCTCTGGGCGTCAGTGGCCTGCTGCTGGTTGGCGGCCTGGGCATGGGCTTGAACAGCCTGAGCACGCTGTATACACAGGTCCTGGTCGATGCATCCGCACATGCTCACGAGCACGTTCACGAGCACGCCCACGGCCTGATGTCCATGCTGGGTCACACCCACAGCCACGGCGGCGTGCCCAACCTGAACGCAGCCTGGCTTGCGGCTGCGTCGATCGTGGTCAAGGAGTGGCTCTACCGGGCAAGTAAGTCGCGGTGCAGATGAGGGTGCACTCCAACGCAGCAAGCTAACAAGTCACAGCCATGAAGGTCGCTCGAGAACGAAAGTCGTCGGTGCTCGCATCCAACGCAATCCACCACCGGATCGACTCGCTCACCAGCATTGTGGCGCTGCTGACCATCGGCGGCGCCCACCTCATCTCCGACGCCTCCTGGCTCGATCCTGTTGGCGGACTGATCATCTCGGTCATGGTGATCAGAGCTGGCCTGGGCAACACCAAGGCTTCGCTTCTCGAGCTGGCCGACGTCTCTGTCGACGCCGACGTGAAAGAGAAGGTCGATCACGCTGTCGCCACCGCGCTGCGAGGCAATGTCAAGAAGGACCTGGCCGGAGTCCAATTTGGGTCCGAGGTCGGGATCCGCGATATTACTGGCATCAAGTCAGGCCAAAACTATCTGATAGACATCGAACTTAGCGCCCCGGCCGCTCTCACTCTGCAGCAGCTCCATACCATCGAAGACGCAGTCAGGCTGCGGGTCGGCAATACAGTCCGGGGCGTGCGGCGAATCCGGGTCAAGTTTGTGCCCTTCTCAGACGACGCCATCATTCCGAGGAGTGATTTCATCCCGCCTGATGTCAGTCCGCGAAGCAGTCCTGAGCCGCAGGAGGAGGATGGGCAGGCCAAGGCCGATGCCCGGTGTATTGGCCATGTCGCCGGAGGACAGGACGAGCAGAAGAAGCTCAGATGAAGGCAGGAGAATCCAGAGCCGACCAATAAGAGCAATGAGAGCAATGAAAGAGCATTTTCCCACCCTGAATGACAGCGTTAAGAAGATAGAATCAGCACATCGCTTGCCAGCCAACCAAGCAAGGCACCGGCCGCGCCACCCACGCACCGCCAAGCACGCTCCCAAATTATGAAGCTCGATGGCAGCAACAACACGAAGATTCCTTTGATTGCGCCCCCATCCAGTCGCCGTGCCATCCCGCCGCCACCCAGACAGGGGCCAATGGCGACTTCAGGCCCCTTGTACCTCGGAGCCGATCTGTCCACGCAGCAGTTGAAGGCCGTGGTGGTCGACTCCGGCCTCCGGAAGGTGTACGAAGCCAAGTTCGACTTCGATGCCGATGCGAGCGGCTACAACGTGACCAAGGGCGTGTTGACCAATGAGTCCCAAGGCGAGGTATTCGCACCAGTGGCCATGTGGCTGCAAGCTCTCGACACCGTCCTGCAGCGCTTGAGTGACCAAGGACTCGACTTTGGCCGCGTCCAAGGTATCAGCGGCGCCGGCATGCAGCATGGTAGCGTCTTCTGGTCGCACCAAGCTGCCGCCTTGCTGTCCACTCTCGACCCGGCTGAGACGCTAGAGGCCCAACTGCCGCCTGCATTCGCCTATCCCTTCAGTCCCAACTGGCAAGACGCCAGCACGTCCCGGGAATGCGCCGAGTTTGATGCCGCCTTGGGCGGGGAAGCCGAGCTGGCCGCCGCCACCGGAAGCAAGGCACACCATCGATTCACAGGCCCTCAAATCCTTCGATTCCATCGGCAGCATCCGGCTGAGTATGCAGGAACGAGCCGGATCAGCCTAGTGTCATCCTGGCTGGCCTCCATCTTTCTCGGCCGCATTGCCCCCTTGGACATCTCGGATGTCTGCGGCATGAACTTGTGGGATATCAAGCAAGGCAACTGGCATCCCCGGTTGCTTGAGCTCACTTCCAAGAATGGCGACGTCGATACGCTGAGGAAGCAGCTGGGCGACGTGCCTGAGGACGGAGGCGCCCATCTCGGCCCCGTCTCGGCCTATTTTGTTCGACGCTATGGCTTCCCTTCCAGCTGCACTGTCATTGCCTCTACTGGTGACAACCCGTCCACCATCCTGGCACTTCCTCTCCGCGCAAACGACGCGATCGTCTCACTGGGCACATCCACCACCTTTCTGATGTCGACGCCCGAGTACAGGCCGGATCCGGCCACGCACTTCTTCAACCACCCCACTACGCCTGGTCTGTACATGTTTATGCTGTGCTACAAGAACGGGGCGCTGGCACGAGAGAAGGTGCGTGACGCGGTCAACGCGCAGCAGGCCGCCAACGCCAACGCCGACCCGTGGGCCAAGTTTGACCAGTCGCTCCTCTCAACCCCAGTCCTGGCCCAGGCAGGCAAGTCAGACCCCATCCAGCTCGGCCTCTACTTTCCTCGCCCAGAAATCATCCCCAACCTGCCTCAGGGCGAGTGGCACTATAACTACGATACATCGTCGGAGAAGCTGACAGCGACCGCCTCGGCCGCGAACCCGCCGACGGATGACGCCCGCATCATTGTTGAATCTCAGTTTCTGTCACTCCGTCTGCGCTCCAAGGAGCTGGTCAAGTCGCCTTGGGCGGGGCTGCCACCACAACCTCGCCGAGTCCACCTCGTGGGCGGCGGCTCGCGCAACAAGGCGATGGCCAAGGTTGCCGGCCAGGTGCTGGGCGGCAGTGAAGGAGTGTGGAAGCTGGACGTGGGTGAGAATGCCTGTGCGCTGGGCTCAGCCTACAAGGCAGTCTGGGCTGTTGAGCGAACAAGTCCCTCGCAGACGTTTGAGGATCTAATTGGCCAACGCTGGCGGGAGGAGGACTTTGCCGAGAAGATTGCAGACGGCTATGAGCAAGCCAGTTTCGAGCGGTATGGCAGTGCCCTGAAGGGATTTGAGAAGATGGAACAAGAGCTGTTGGACCGGTATACGGCCGAGCATGAACACGTCTAGAATAAAGGCGAGACAAGTGTAGAATTAATATAAATTACATAAATTACATAAATTACATAAATTACATAAATTACATAAATTACATAAATTACACCCGTCCGTACTCTGCTGTACTTTTTGGAAGTATTGAAATATTCCAAATGCCCAACTGAGTAAAGCGAGAAAAAAAGCCGATCACGTGAGGTCTATTTTTTTCCAGGAAACCACGCCCCACCGAACCACCGTCGTGACTGACTTGACTCATCGCTCTCAGTCCTTTCGACCACGCACACAGCAATAAATAAAGCCAGGTGTGAGGTGTTTCTACAGGCCAGTTGATCTGCAACAAGAAGAAAGAAAGAGGAAGACAAAACCCAAGGGCGAGCGAGCACAAGGTTTTTTTTTTTTTAAATCCGTCTTGTTAGGACACAGGACGTAAGGAGGACAAGTCCCAGAAAGCAACAAGGAAAGAAGAAGGAGGAGAAGAAAGAAGAAGAAGAAGAAGAAGAAGAAGAAGAAGAAGAAGAAGAAGAAGAAGAAGAAGAAGAAGAAGAAGAAGAAGAAAAGGAAGAAGAACCAAAAATGGCTCTCCGCACACGGTTCGAGTCGTCGCCAGAAGTGGGCGTATTCAGCACGCTGACGAGCAGCTACTGCCTGGTGGCGCTGGGGGCGTCGGCCAACTTCTACTCGACGTTTGAGGCGGAGCTGGCGGAGCTGATGCCGGTGGTGCACACGACGATTGCGGGGACGCGGATTGTGGGGCGGCTGACGGCGGGCAACAAGCGCGGGCTGCTGGTGCCGACGTCGACGACCGACAGCGAGCTGGCGCACATCCGCAACAGCCTGCCCGACGCGGTCGCGGTGCGGCGCGTGGAGGAGCGGCTGAGCGCGTTGGGCAATGTCGTCGCGTGCAATGACCATGTCGCGCTCGTCCATCCGGATCTCGAGCGTGAGACGGAGGAGATTATCGCCGATACCCTCGGCGTCGAGGTCTTTCGCCAGACGATTGCCGGCAATGTCCTGACCGGGTCGTATCTCGCGCTCTCGAATCAGGGCGGGCTCGTCCATCCAAAGACCAGCATTCAGGATCAGGATGAGCTGTCCAGCTTGCTGCAGGTGCCCCTCGTCGCTGGCTCGGTCAATCGCGGCTCGCCCGTCGTTGGCGCCGGTATTGTGGTCAATGACTGGCTCGCCGTCACCGGCGAGGATACGACGGCCACGGAGCTGAGTGTGATTGAGAGTGTGTTTCGCCTGGGCGAGGATAATCATCCCGGTGTGGTTGCCTCGGTCGATTCCAAGGGCGTCGATCTCGATCGCAGAATGCAGCTCAACAAGGACAGTGTAGTCGAGAGCTTCTACTGATCTGATACTGCCACGAATCAGGAATTGCCCATCAGGCTTCTACTGATCTGATACTCCCACGAATCAGGAATTATCCATCAACAGTCAACCACCAAGACTTGCTGCAAGTCATCAGTTAATTATGCCCTACCTGCACGACTGCTTGCTCAAGTCATCAATTAATTCTGCCCTACCTGCACCACCAGGACTGCTTGCTGCAAGTCATCAATTAATTCTGCCCTACCTGCTACAGTTACACACTTTGCCACCACCAGAGCTGAATATGACTATCCAACCACTGAACCTGTTCCTTGTCTCGGCTCAAGCCCCATTCCGGCTCTTGGTGTCTTCGCCGTCTGTATTACTAGCAACAACACCATCACTGTCGCCGTCATCCTCCAACTGCGCCAGAGCCTTGACATCTGCCATGCTCTTGTCCTCAAAGCTGGTCTCACCCATGTCATGGCCGTAACTGTCATCATCAATCTCCATCTCCTCACCTGGCGGTGGTTCTGCAGGTGGCGCAGGCGGTGGCGGCGGCGGCGGTACGTCCTCGACCGCTGCTTTCTTGCTGGGACTCTTGGACGGGCCATCATCTTCATCCGGATGAGTCGGGGGTGACGTGTCGACACGTTTGCGCTTGAGGCTGGCTTGTGCTTCAGACAGCGGCGTGTTGGGCGATATCTTGTTGTCCTCATCATCCACCTCTTCAGCAAGCTCCTCCATCTTGATGTCCTCTTCAGCAAGCTCCTCCATCTTCATGTCCTCTTCATTCTCAGACTCCGCCTCCTTCTTATCCTGACTGCTGGCCGCCCTGGCCGCATCCGCCTTGTCCTTGCGTGCCGCCCTTCTCTTGGCTTTGTCCTCCTCATGCTGCTTATGCTTCTGTGCGGCCTTTTCGAAGAATTGCTTGCAGTAGTCTTTCACCTTGCGTTCTTGCTTCTCCTCGATCTTGGTCGGGTCCTTGACTCGCCCGGCCTTGAAGTCCGAGGCCACCAGCTTCTTGGCAATCTCCTTGGCGAACCGCTTGAGATCCTCCCGCGGGATCTTGTGCTTGTATTTGTTCATGACATGGGATATGTGAGGGTAGAGCTGTTGGCCGGTCAGAACAAACACAGTCAGCCGCAGGAACAAGACGCTTACCGTATTCTCATACAACTTCTTCTTCTTGTCTTCGTCGTACGATCGCCACCTCTCTGCCTTCTTTTCCTTCTTGGTCGGCTCCGGCGTACTCGGTGTCAGTCTTTCCTTCTCCTTGGAGTTGACAATATTGTTGATGATGCTCCGCAGCTCTTCCTGCTGTGATGGCTGCTTGGGCGGAGGCGGCGGTTGGTCGACGGGTTTCGTCGGCCGGGACCATGTCGTCTGCCCATCAGACGAGTAAAAGTAGGTTCGTCCACTCTTATCAACGGTCGAAAACCAGCCATATGGCAGTGGGGCTGGCCGAGGAAAGGTTGATGGCGGCGGCCGTGGGCGAAAGCCGGCTTGCTGCGACTTGGGACCGGACGGAGCACTGAACGTGGACGGACCGCGAGGCGGGCTCTTGGTTCGGCTTCGCGATCTCTGGCGCGAGGGGCCCAGATCTCTTCGCCCAAAGGCCGATGGCTCTGTCTTGACGGCAATTGAGGCGGCGCCATCTTTCTGTTTGCGTGGAATCCGGTACGCCATCTCGAGCTGCTGCACTTGCTCCACCAAATATGCGGCCTTGGCCGACACTCTCTCATCCTGATGGCTGCTCAGACTCTGCAGGGTAATGTCGAGATGGGCATCCGCAATCTTGTTGCGCGTGATACGCGGCAACTTGTCGATGATGTCGAGAATCTGGAGGATGATATTCTCATCCTCCTTCCACGCACCAAGCTGAGAGTTGAGGATTCGATAGCCATGCAGGCGCACGATGCGATGGCGCACCTGCTCATCCTCCGAATCCTGGATGCGCTGCAAGAGCTTGACGGCAATCCACTTCTCCTTGCACTGCATCAGAGCAGCCATCACCTTGGTACATCCACCTGCATCTAGAGCCTTGGACTGTGCTCTGTCCACGTAGTCTTCGTCATCCTCGCCAGTCCGTCTCTTCTTGGGCTTCTTGGCAACGACCGTTTCCCAGTCATCGTCGAGCTCGTCGATGCCCAGGGCTTCGATGGTGGCGGCAGACAGTTTGGTGCCGCGCTCGGTCTGGGTCTTGCCACCGATGAAGCCGGTGCAGTTGGATTCGCCGCAGTAGCACGGCTGCGGGTTGGCTCCGTAGCGATCAACGTTGTAGTTGAACACCAGCTCTTCACCGGCCTTGACGTGCTTTTCGGCAAAGATGCCCATGCGGAGCTTGTCCCCAATCACCCATTTGTCGACATAGCAATTCGGGTTGCAGGAGTGGTTGCAGAAACGGCCCAGGTTGCCCTTCTTGGTGGCGTCGATGAACTCGCCCTTGCTCAGGGACATGAAATAGAAGTGCTTGATGCCTTCGTCGTCGTAGGCAACCATCCGGCGGCGGAAGGCGGCCTCGCCAATAACCTCTCCGACATACTCGAAGATGAATTCGTGCGGCTTGAGGTCGGTGTTGGCACGCAGGCCGTAGCCCTTCTTCTCCGTCTGGATGACAGATACGTTGGCCCACAGCCGGCGACTGAAGCGCTGATTCTGACACTGGGCACCGCAGGTACAGTCATCAGCGCATTCCATCTTTGTGGCGCGGTTGATGCAGTCCGAGTGCTCGTCGCAGGCATTGTTGCGTTTGCTCACTGGATCTGTCCATCGTCAGCCTGGCAGCCCACGCTCATCCCGTCGAGGCCTACTCACCCCATTCCTCCGAACAATCACACTCGAGGGCAGTCTCGGTGTAGCCTAGATACTTGTTCTGGTATGTGGAGATATCAATGACAGTAAAGGAGCTGGTTGCTTCAGACGTCACATCAGGCAGGTCACTGAACTGGGGGGCAATGCGTGGTGGTGGTGCTTTGGAGTGTTGAGCACGAGGCATTTTTGCTTGCTTTGTACTTTCGGATTTCACGGGTGACTTGGCGGCGCCGCTCTCATCCGGCTGCAGCTTGATGTGAGAGAGGGATGAGGTAGATGGAGAGGGGCTGGATTTGAGGTTGGCAGGAGTGCTGGAAGGTGAATTGCTTGCAGTTACTGGCTTCTTAGCTGGGCCAGGAGCAGTGACATGGGCAGCAACAGCAGCAGCAGCAGCAGCAGCAGCAACACCACCGCCTAGTTCCTCGCCTGTCTCTAGCTTGACCTCTGTAGAATCATCCTCAACCATAGGCTCTGATTTGGGCCTAACAGGCTTTGGCTGGCCCATTTTGGACAGTACAGACAGTCTTCAGTGGGAGGGGTGCAGGCAGCCAAGTGGCAACAATGAATCCTGATCCCAATCCACAGCGACAGCCAGAACAAACACAGAGGGGCAATGCACTGCCAATTCATCTCAGGCACTGCCTCAGAGCCATTCCAAGAAGACAATTAAGCACGATACAGCTTCAGAGGTCGAGCCAACGACGAACTGCAAGGCCAAAGAACAGACTGATAAGACGGCTGACCGACAGAGGGGCAGAGGTCCCTACTGACTGGGGCGTGGCCGACGACTCGAAGGCAGCAAGCAAGGGCTGGCCAGGGCCGGAAGGTGCGTGTCTCTCGTCCCAAGCGGCAAGAGCGTCGTGTAGACACGAGTTAAAGGAATAAAAAGTTCACTGGCACCGGTACTTTGGGCTGTGGCATTGCCGTTCTTGCCCCGGAAGCCACAGAGGGACACACCGCCCAGAAAAAAATCACGGGACCGCTGTCGGGGTCTTTGGGCAACAAGGACAAAGGATATTGGGAGGAAAGAGGGAGTTGGGCAAGGACGATGATGGATTCGGGGCGAAAAAGGACGTGCGCAGGGAATGGATGGAAAGGAGGCTGAAGAGCCGAAGAACTTCGAGGCCGACGAGCTCCTTTTGCTGACCGCACAAGTGGGCTCGGGCGCGCCAAGACAGCTCAACCATTGCCCATTCAATCGCCTGTTCCACGCCCGCCCACGCGCCGCCACAGCCGCCGCCAGCAGCACCGCTGCCCATCCCACCCACCGCTGGTCGACGACTCGACACACTCAATAAAAGTCACAATGGCCACCACCAGGTTGCTTGCCCCTCAAGTGATATTGTATCTATGTGTTAATCCATTCCAAAAATAAAAATAAAAATAGAAAAAAAAATAAAAAGGAAAAAGAATCCCCTCTCCTCACCGGCTCTGTTCAAGTCAAAGCTGAGGCGCCATACACGCTGGGTCAAGGTGACAGAAGCTGAGGTTGGTGGAAATAGCGGCGGTGTCAGGCGTCAGGCCGTTGTCACACTTGCTCGCTGGCTCTGGGCTCTCCCAGGCCCGCTCCGACCAATTGCCCCGTCAAGGACACACACACACAGGTGCGCCCAACACACGCCCGCCACACAAGTAAGGCACTACAAAACTGTTCAGTTGCAGGAACAGTTTGATTGTAGAGCAAGGCAAAAACGAATCTGGTTGTCAATCCTGCTCGGTCTCGATCAGCTGGGCGGCTCCTCTCTCTCCTCTCGCTCCTCTCTCCGTGTGCGGCTCTTGGCCTTGACATGATCAACGAGCCCTCTCAGCGAGTTGCGCGCATGTCTTCCCTTGTCTGCTGCCCTGCCCTTCAAGGTAGAGCCCGACCAGTGGCTAGACCGCGACCACGTGCCTGAAGCGGTGCGATGGCCAACACTCGACAGAGACCCAATGCTGGACAAATGCCCGAGCGGCACGTGTCCAGGCCCAGGCGCATAGCTAGGCACCGAGAGCGTGCTTGGAGACTGCACCATTTCAGTCACTGGCCGTTCTTGCTCTTCCTCCGTGGGCGAGTTGTTGTAACTGTCTGACACCGAGGCCGAGATGGCTGCGCTCAGCTTCAGCCTCTGTTCTCTGGCTTGAGCGATCGCCAGCCGCTTCTCCTGCCGCCGCTTCTCGTACTCTTCGCGAGCAGCCTGCCGCAGAGCTCGGCTGACCTCGGTCACCTTGGCCTTACGCGCCGAAAAATGCGTGTAGTAGTCGATGTTGCTGGCCACTTCCTCGGCGCCTGCCATGAATCTGCCAGCACGGCCGCTCATGGCCAGCAGCCGCTCATCGACGCGGCGTGTAAGATAGACATTCGGTTCTCGTTTCTCCTCGCGAGCCCGTGCCAGGATCCTCTCAATCTCATCACGGTAAGCCGTTTCGTAGATGTCCATGTCCGCCGCGCCCGGGCTTTCGCTAACGATAGGGATGTCGTCGTCGTCGGGCACGAAAGAGCTGCGCCGGTCGTACTCAGTACCAGGCCCAGCAAATGTCGAAGGTCCTATGTAGAGGAAGAGCTGGCTCTCCAGTGGGTCACGAGCATGACCTCTACGCCCGACCTCATCGGTCGTTAGTGCCCAGCGTTGACGTGGTCGGAAGGGCGGCAATTTGGACAAATCTACAGGCTCTGTCCCATCCGATGTCGAGAGCTGGGAGATCATATCCTCCGAGTCGGAGCTAGCTTCGCTCGCCAGCTTAGACGCATCAGTCAACGACTTGGAGTCTGTCACTGGCACCTCTAGTCTTAGTGCCGGGCGGTCCGATTCTGAGGATCTGTGCCCGTCGGTGGAGATGGTCAGTGAGGAAACCTGCCTCTGACCTTGTTCAGCCACTGGGGCAGCAGCTTCTGCCCCTTCAGTGATAGGTGAAGAGGGAGCGTCAGTAATGGGTGTAGATGGTGGCTCCGAGACGGTCGCTGGAGGTGCGTCAGTGTCGAGGTCGGGTGTATTTGTGAATAAAGCTGTTTCTTCAGTGGCTGCTGCTGTTACTGTTACTGTTGCTGCTGCTGTTACTGTTGCTGTTGCTGTTGCTGTTGCTGCTGCTACAGGCACTTCTTCGCTGGTGGTTGTGGGGAGCTGCTCAGTGGCTGCTGTGGATTCCGCTGTCGTGATGGAGGGTGATGCAGACGGGGTGTCAATGGCGGGTGGAGATGATGCTTCCACGTTGATGGTAGGTGACTGAGGTATGAGTGAGGGTGCACTCAGAGATCTGACGTCTGTGGCCAGTGGCAGAGTGGCAGGAGACACTGGCACAGGCTTGCGGCGAATGGGTAGCGGAGGCTGTGTGAAAGGCGCCGGGGACTGCTCTCCCAGGATCGACTTCATGGCTGGCTGCTGGCGCTTGTGAGCAGTCAGGGCCTTGAACTTGTTGACTGCCCGGAGCACAGTCATCAGATTGTTGATGTTGACCGTGATGGCCGCGTTCATCTCGGCCTCAGTGGGAGGATCAACTAGATCGGCAGTGTTTTCAGCTTCCGAAAGCAGGAGGTCTTTTCCACCCTTGGTGACCCAGGCGTGCATCTGCGTCAGTCATGTCAGCGGCGCCGGCCAAGAGGAGAGGCATACGACTTACCCTGAGGTCGGCCATTTTGATGCGCTGGGCCGGGTCCTTTTCCAAGATGCGGTTCATGAGATCAACAAAGTCGGGATTGGTCTCGTTTGGGTACTCGGGCTGTTCGGTCTTGATGGCCTCGTAGAGCTCGAAGATGCCCGACTTTTCGAACGGGATGCGTCCGTACTTGAGGCAGTACAGGGTCACGCCCATGGACCAGATATCTGCTGCTTTGCCAGACACATCTCCGTGCTTGGCAACGCACAGTTCTGGTGGTAGAAATGCAGGGCTGCCAGCTGACTTGGCCGTCAACATGTCGGAGTCGCTGGAAAACATCTCAGAGACGCCAAAATCAACTACCTTGAGCACATCATCCTGCGTGACCAGACAGTTGTCCGGCTTGATGTCGCGATGGACAACGCCTTGGGCATGGAGATACTCGATGCCCAGGATCAGATCGCGGAACCAGTAGCGGCACGTATCCTCTGGGTACGGGTCTGCGCGCTCCTCCAGGCCGACCCTCATGACGACGCCCTTCTTGCACATCTCCATGACCATGTACAGCGAGTCCTCGGTCGGGTCGTCGAGCACCTCGACCAGCGAGACCAGATTGGGGTGGTGGAGCTTCTTCATGATCGCAATCTCTTCCTTGATCAGGTCGACGGCGCTGGTCGCATCCGCCGGGCTCTCCTGGCGGTGCAGGGGCGAATTGAGGCCTTGCAGGGAGCCTCGACGGCGCTGTCTGGCCGGCTTGCGCAGGATGTGGGACTGGGCGCGCTTGCGGAGCCGGGCCTTGGAGAACTCTTTGACGGCAAACTCGGTGCCATATTGGTCGACGGCCAGATGGACAGCGCCAAAGGAGCCGCGGCCGATCTCCTGCTTGATGATGTACTGGTTGATGCGATGTTCGGCCACACCATCATCCTCGCTCGTCACGTACTCTGACCGCGCATTGAGCGACTCCTTGGTGCCGATTAGGGACACACGTACGCGGCGGGGCATGCAGCGGCGTCTGCTTGCTTACCTTGACTTGCCGATGCGGGGAGAGATCGCGACGGTGGTGCCGCAGAGGGCTGTCGTAGGCGGGGCGGCTGCGTCGTTTGGGCAGAGGCGGGGGGGCCAGCTCATCAGCCGGTTCCGCAGCTTCAGAGGCTACCGGCTGGTCCTGGGGCGGGCTGGTCGAAGCCGTGGAGGGGGCCACGACGTCCATCTGGATAGCGACATCGAGCTCAGGGCGACAGCATTGGGAGCGGCGGGAAGGGCGGGTGAAGCGGTTGGACAAGCTGCCAATTAATTATTTTAGGCCTTGTAGCTATCAGGCTGACAGCCACGATTGGGTGACTGATTCGCCAAATAGAGGGGAAATGGCGCCCCTGCTGGGCGCCGAAGGTCTGTGGGAGAGTGCCTATCGATAAGCCTAATGGCACTGCAACAATTACTCGTGTAGGGGACCAACAATTACACGTGTAGGGTAGGGTATAATTAAAGTTATTAATAACAATTCGCTTGACGCCTACAGCAGGTATTAATAAGGAGCAGACGATATTGATCGCAGCTGATCAGAGTTGTTCATTATAATATCGAGCATGACAGTGTACGCCTTTTACATTTTTGACCGCCACGGTAGGCAGACGCCCTGTTGTTTTGCCACCCATCTCGCTGGTGTCGTGTCGCGCTGGTGTCGCCGTTGCTGATTGCCTCACAGCCGAATGCATCTATAAGCGCAAGTGGTTCCCTCGAGCGGCCTCTCACGCACAGCCTGGCCGCGCCAACGGCTCTGGCTCCTCGCGCACACCGCTCAGTGGCGACGACGATGCCAAGCTCATATTCGGCACCGTCTTCTCGCTGAGGAATATGGTGCGCAAGCTGGGCGGCGACGATGACAGGTGGCCTGATCTCTCTCTGCCCTTGATTGCCGCCATCTGACCGCCGTGGCAGCTTTCTTTCCTACCGGACTTCGCAGTACAAACTGCACTACTACGAGACACCAACCAACATCAAGTTTGTCATGCTCACAGACACAAAGTCCAGCTCGATGCGGATAGCGTTGCAGCAGATCTACGTCAACTGCTACGTCGAGTATGTGGTCAAGAACCCGTTGTCTCCCGTCGACCATCCAGGCGGGATCGGGGTCAATAATGAGCTCTTCGAGGCCAGCCTGGGCCAGTTTGTTGTCTGTCGGGCTGCTGCAGTTGGATTTCGACATGCTAACGAGGCGCAGGACCGGGTCTTGAATGCGGCCCCAGCCTGAGCAGGGCTGGGCTGTGTTTGTCTTATCCCTCGCAAAAGCAGAGCAAAATCAGAGCAAAATCAGAGCCTGGGGGCTGAGACCTACCCAAGGCCTACTGTGTCCATTGACGAGTGTGCATCCACGTGCGGGCCGACCTGGGTCAACGCCACGAGCGTCTGGCGGCCGTAGTGGGCCGAGGGCAACGGCCAACCCAGCTGCGAAGCTGGTTGTAGAGCATCATTGCGCCCTCGTTCGTCCCTTGTGAGACATTGATGGCTTCCTCCACACGGACATGTTCGCAAGCGTCTGCGTGGGTGGCGGCCAATGTGGTTAGGTATCAACGGCTTTCTGCCAGCGGCTGCTGCCATTGGGCAACGGGCCGCGGTAGCGTGGCGACTACAAGTGGCTTTGCAGCAACGCAGCCAATGGCAAAATTTTGCTGGTGAAAAAGCACTCGGTCTCATGAGTCAGACACAATTGCGGCCGAGTGCAGGTGCAGGAATGAGTCCTGTTACAATCACAATACCACCAGTCCAGGCCACAGATATCACCCCATGTCATCGCAGCTCCTGTGCTAATCTGCTAATTGTGTTGAGTGCCTGTGATATTCCTATGTAGTGGTAGTCCTGTGACTGATCGTCGGCCCCCTTCAAGATTACGATTACTTACTGCCTGAGCCACATGTGGGGATGATTGGTCAATTTGGACCTCCTCGGGACTCTTCTGACACGCGTCTGCACACCCATCCTCTCTCCTCCCCTCGTTCTCTGGGGTCAGGCGGTGCTTGGCCATGTGCTCGATGGGGCAGGTACCCCCATCCTAGCACGGGCCGCCACTTCCCCTTCGTATACTGCAGGTGTACTGTACATGTACGATCGTCTTGGTTCAATATTGGAATCTTGGAAGCTTGGACAGGACAAGGCCTGGTAGCAGTGATTTGCCAGAGGCAAATGAGTGCAAATGATGGGTGGGCGCTTGGTGCAGCCAAACGTCGGTCAATGCGCGCAGCTTTGGCCCTCCAAACTAGGCGGCAGTTGGGCAATTGGGCAGGCTCGAGGGGCCAAGTCTAAGTCACGAACCGGCAAGAGGCCACAAAGCCCATACGGCAGGCGCAATCGGCCAGGCACGGGAAAGTACCTGAGTCGGAGATATTCGATCCAGCGACTTAGGGCCCTGTCCAGGGCTAGTGCGGATGGCTAGCGTCGCCCCGAAAAAGTTAGTCAGGGTCGCGACTGCAGCGAAACGAGTCCTTGCAATGGTGGGTCCAATGGTAGTGTCACCGCGCGTTGGCGTGCATTGGCGTTTCTTGGCGACGGGCCACATCCTTGACAAATCGGGATATCCCACAGTGCGGCAATTCGTTCCTCCATCCTGGTTGTTACGACCAATTTCTTACTACTGTCGAACATCGTCCTTCTGAGCTGCTTGGCAGAATCCCGGCTGACCCAGACTACCCCTGTCCTGCTTCCTATGGCTCCACCCCTGCTGTCTGCTGTACTCGACACACACTGTCTTGTGTACTCGAATCAGCCGGCTGCCCTGTACGCTTGCTGTTAGTATAGCCCCGCTGGTGTAAGTACTCCATAAGGACTCTCCATCCATCTTGACGCGCGTTACACTTCTGTTACTCCTCTGTTACTCCTTCTCCTTCAACATCTTCGCTCCCTCGGGCCCTCCATACCCCGCTGTCGATATTACTGCTGCCATAATACCACTTCTGCCACCGCTCACCTCGCCGCACATTCCTTGACCTCGATTTTGCGCATCACCCAAACAACACCCATACCACACACACACACACCTGTAGCAACACAAGCAACTCTCTATCTGTCTGCTGCTTCCCTTGTGCATGATCAGACTTGGTTCATGGTCATGTCGAGGTAGAACAAGACAACCGGCGCGAGCCTCGATATAATCATACCAAAGCCTGCGATTCATCAGCACATGAACAATGTCTTCAGATCTATCACAACTACTAAATGGGACAGGCTGCCCTGCCCCATTCTTGGAGGAAGAGTTATTTCCTACTGAAGGTGGATGTGTGTACCCATCAAACTCTGCTGCCCAAGGCACACACTGATTAGAGATGCAGATATTCATGGCCGGTACTGTGCACCAGTTGCTCTCCTGAACTATACTGTATGTTGTTTGCCTTGTCCTGTGACAGATTGGACATATCCAGACAGTGAGTGGCTGCCTGATGCAGTGCAAAATCTTGGACTTACAATCTAGACTTTGAATCCAACTCCGAAATCGCCAACTGGATCAACCTGGCTGGCTTCTTCTTCTTGGTCTTCCTGCTCCTCTCATACGCCTTTTTGCCTCCGAAATGGACGCATCGACACTACCTCAGTGTCTGTACCTGCATCTCTGTCATGTTCATGACTGTATGCCCGATCCCGTACTCCGCGCTTCCTGACATGCGCTGATTGTTCTAGCTTGCTTTCATGATCCCCCTGGGCTCTCCGACACACCAATGCTACAACGAGATCACACCGAATGACATGAAAAGCGATGGTACTTGCGCCGCCAGTGGCTCCTTTCTGCTCTTCGGCGGATGGTCGGTCGTCATCTGGGTCTGCCTGAGAGCGCTTTCCTTGCATCTACAGATCTGCTGGGAAGTCACCTTGAGCAACAAATTCCTGTGGTCTTCAATGGCTTTTGGTTGGGGTATCCCGGCCATTGGATTGACCATCGTCCTTTGCCTAACGGGAGTATCATATCGATTCGGCAACGTGTGCCACGTCAACCACAAACTCGCGCTGCAAGACTTCTGGGGCCCACTGCTGGTATTTGCAGCACTGGGAATGGTGCTGCAGTTCATTACAATGGCCTACTGTATCCACGTCTTCATCAAGGGCTTTTCGGACGACAAGACAACGACGAATTCGACGGGCCGGACGGGCCGACCACCCACCGCTTCTGGAAGCATATCTACCGCTACCGCCCGACAGACATATCGACGAGTCAAGCAAGTGGTCAAACTTCAATGGCGAGGTGCCGCTGTGGTGCTGGTCATCATTGCTGAAGTGGCCTTCTTTGCTGCTGTCTTTGTCTCTATGGACAACGGGACCCAGGTCAACCCCACACTGTTTGAAACATCTCTCCCCTGGCTGCTATGCTTGATCGAGCAGAATGGAAACAAGAACGCGTGCTTGGATAAGGTTGGCCACCTGGTGCGACCCGAGAGCGTTGTTCTGCCGGTCCTCATTGTCCTAGCCGTATGTATTCCCTTGGTCTCACTCAATTGGTGGCTAACAGGTTGCAGCTGACGAGCTTTTGGTGCTTGCTCTTTTTCGGTCGCTGGTCCATGGTTCATGGCTGGATTGACCTGTTCAAGAGGAAGTTCCTTCGAAGGAAACACGAATTTGTGTCGGCGGATGCGCATCGGTTCTCTGGAGACCCCAGTACGTATGAAATGCTAAGTGCTACGCCAAATCAACTGAACGTGTGAGTAGGACACGGCTCTTCCCAACTGGCAAACACTGATCCGTACAGCAACCTGCCAGATAAAGCGTACATTACACCACTGAATGTGCTACCAGTGTCGACGTGGCAGTCGCCAGTGTCGGCCAAGTCACCGGATTCGTATTCAAAGGAGCAGATGGAGAACGGCCAGGCGAGGGTGTATGTTTCACCGGTCGATAGCTATTCTGTTCCGCGACCACCCAGCTCGTTTGGACCGTCTACGGATTGGGCAGAGAAGGCGGTGCATACCGAGGGCACGAAATCATGTCCGCCAATGCCCCGTCAGATCGGTAAGGCTGCGCAATGATGATAAATAAGGCGCTTTGTTTTATTAACCTTGTTGTTGTGCGTTTTGAGCGATCGGCGCTGTTTGGGAGTGATATCAAAAGAGAGCGAACTCCATATTCGGCTTGGGAGATAATGAACGTTGTGGCAACAGCAATGGCGTAAAGGCGATCAGGGGAGCCAAGGGGCAGTCCACGAGCATTTCCCCACGAGGGCCATAACCAAAAGAGCAAAAGAGCGTGCAGACACTATCCAGACAAAGGAGCGTGCTGTGACTATTCCAGACAAGATAGGCATTCCAACCGTCGTGCCAATCAGGCACCAACGAGACGTTTGGAAAGTCTAATATTGCGCATACCATTCCGAACTTGGGTATTGCCATTTTGCCTCTGCTCTCACCCGCGTCGATCATTGCTACTCTGCCACCAGCCTCGCTTACGGGGAACCAAGACTGGGAGTCTGTAGCAGATGGCTCCGGGTACCAGACGAAGGGATAAGGATCGATCATCCGCTTCCGCAGAGGACCGTCTACACAGTAGAATGATGGACGCCACGCCCATCACGCTACGGCCCAACCTGAGATATAGGGAGCATACTATCCAGGCTAGATCGACAACCAACACTCGGGCATGGGTTCACTCTCACTTGACCTGGGATTATAACTTGAAGACTAAACGGTTGGGGAAACACAGTTTTGCCCTGTGCTACAAGTGATTTCAGGTCTGCAGTGGCCGGGCAAGGGGGGACGCACCGGGGACAACGGGGAGAAAAGTCGCCGATGTCTATCATATCCTGTCAGTTGGGCCTTGTTCTACGACACAGAGTTTGTCCTACTAGGTTGTGGTATAACATCTTTTTTCACCTGCATCACCTCTTCCTCTGAACCCTTGTTCCCAACTTGCTGTACCCTTCCTGGGCTTCTTTGAACTAAAACACTAATAACCTCTCCACGATCTCGCCCAAGTATGTACACTGTACAAAGCGAGATATGAGAAAATTTTTTTGTTCCGGCTGTGGATTCGCCTCGTTCTTTTTCTTAATTTTCTCATCAATTTCAGATCCTCCCCACTTAAGCACAAGTTCCAGCGGGCTTAATGCCCCTTCTCTTTGGGTTGCTCCGCGTGCAGTCGCATGGCAAGGGCATGGCCCCTCCCCCTCCCCCCTCCAGGGCCGGGAAGAGAGAAGGGGGGGCGAAGTGACGTTACAAAAGAAGGGCGACACGCGCGCCCCCAAAACAAAGTCCCGCTGCCGCTGCCGCCGCTGCTGCCGCCACCGCCGTCGCCCGCTGTCGGCTGCGTTCGCGGGCCACGGTTTCCTCTTCAGGATAGTGCCAGTCTAGTGTCCGATACACCTGCTCCTTACGGTAGCTCGGTGGTTTCTTCTTGCCTAGGGGGGGAAAAAACCCCCAAAAGCAAACCTCACTAAAAAACGCCCCCACCTAAACCCACTTGTGAAGAAAAGGTCAAGAAGGGGAAGGAAAGGGAAAAAAAAACCTGAGTCTTTCGTCATCCTTTTTTTTCGGGGGGGGACCTCCACTTCCCAAATCCATTTGTGTAGTGTAAAACTGTCAGGTCAGCGACAAAGAGCGATGATGATGATTCCACTTTTGATTTTTTAGGGTACATCGCTACGAGGAAGCAAAGTGAGAGGGAAAAAAAGGTTCTTTCGGAAGTTGGGATCCTTTTTTCTCTTTTGCTTTTGTTTATTTTATTTTTTTCCTTTTCCCTCTTTTTTTTTTTTGGCAAAAAAAAAAAAAATACACAGCCGAAATGGACCACATTTGGCAAAGTCCTTTCTCGCTTGGTCAGAAATAAAAAAAAGCACATTAAACGACGACCAAAATAAAGCAGGTACTAATTCTAAATGATTAAGCTTATGGTTGTTACTCCATGTATACACACTGTATGTAATAATAATAATTTAATTAATGTCTATGTGTGCCCATGGCCTATACTGTATGTATCGCTCACGCATGCATGCGCATGTTGCCCTGCTTTTATCCCCCGGAAGTCTATCGCACGTAAACGCCCACCGCACCGGCAATCGCGTATCTTTATCCCAAGATTCGATTTGTCCCCATGTTCTTCTGCAGGCCGACCAGAAAGAGGAAGCACGCTCAACTCTATTCTTCTCTGAAGCGACCGCTCAAGTGATGAGAGTTCTCTCTCCTTCGAAGCGACGAAGCGAGGGTCAACAGCCTTTTTTGGCCTCTTCTCTCTCATTCTTTAGGTCCGTCGACCATCTTCCCCCCGGCTACCCGTCCCCCTGCTGAAGTCAAGCGTGTGTGGTTGTTTCGTTTCAGAATGATACCTTGCCTTCTTTTACGACTTTCTATTCGACGGCCAGGCAGTGGTTGTGGTGGTGGTGGCGACGACGACGACAGTCATGACTCTCCTCATGACTCTTCCTTCTTACTGGGATCAATCCTGCTTATCGTATTTCCTTCCCCTGGCCCTGGCGGGTCGGTCACCTTGCCCAGAAGGAGGTGTCGTCAGAGAGAGATGAAACAAAGAATGAGTTTCTGCGCTGATGTAATTAGCTGTATCGACCAAAGTCTGGGCGAGCGAGAGCTGTTTGTGCCCCAGCCACCGCCCGCTGCTCGCTCGACCCCCACGCACGCTATGTATGAGCCTGGACAGCCTGTCACTTGACAAGCAAGTCTCATTCCTGCCAACAATTTCCAATCTTCACATACTCGGTAGATAAGTGGGAAGCCTGTGCGTGTCTGTGTATGTCTCTCATTCTCCGCGGCAAGTTCTCAAGTTCTTTCGCAATATCAACACGTGCTCCGATTTCAAAAATAAGAATCAACTCAAAGAGAAAAAGCCGAGGCAGCTAGCCTGGCCAAGCCTAGCCTGGCCAAGCCTAGCCTAGCCTAAGTAGGGCCTGTCAAACACACAATGAGCCCCCGCCTCGGGGGTCGTTCTCGAAGCGAAACGAAACGAAGCGAAACAGACAAAGAGAGGCAGAGCAAGATTCCAAAAGAGGCCGCTTACTGATGATTGTGGAAGAGAGAGAAACGAGAAAAGAATGGGTGCAGGATAGGATGCAAGGGGCGGCGAGCCAGCCGGAAGCGAACCCTGAAAAACAAAGCAGAATTAATAGAATGTTAATCATTCTCAAACGGTATTTTCTCACACAGTAGGTGTATGTCTTGAAGAGGGAAAAACCATACTCAAACCTTGTGCATGTCTGTCTTACCTTGCAACGTGTTCCTTGCTGACTACGCCATGCCTGCAAACGGCATGCTCTCCTGCTCTCCCCCCGCAAGGCAGATTTATGATTTGCGTGTAATCGGAGATGGTAGATACACATCATCTCTGTCTAGCCAGATGGCCGCAGAAAACGTGGCGTGGCATGGCATGGCATGGGGAAGGAAGCTCTTCCCCGCAATCTTATTACCATGTACACACATATATGTACTATACACACCTTCTACAGCCTTCCATCCGCTTCTCTCTCTCCCTAAGCGAATAGCCGAAACAAACAAACTCGGCTCCTAAAAAGGAAACAAAAGAGAAAGAAAAAAGGAAAAGCAGCCTGCCAATAAACTCCTCAGATCGGATCATTCCCCAAACAAGATGGCCCGGCACGGAACGGCAATTGACGCATTTTCTTTTCGTGGAGCTACACTACTACACCAGAATGAATACGAGGTGAGGTGGGCGGGCAGCAAGCACAGACGACGACTTTCTCGTCATATCGTATTCACTAACGTCGTTATCTTATCTCGGGACAGACAAATTGTCAATGACACGCCAGACGGAGGAAGGGGGGGGGCGGGTTGAAAAACGCGCGCGCCAGAACGGAGAAAACAACACAAAGAGGGTAATTTACCTTGTTGCGGGCGGCGGCGAGTCGGCGACCAAGGAGGGCTGGAATGGTGGATGGATGGAATGGATCACCAGGACGGAGCAAAGGGATGGGGTGTTAAATTTAGGGTAACGGCGGGATTTTCTCGCTCTGTCGCTCGCTGCCGCCCCCTTGGGTATGTATGTAATCACTACGGTACGAAACACGGACCACCAACCTGCAGCAGCACCAGCAGCAGCACCAGCACACACGCACACTTGCCTAATCAGAACATCCCTAGTTACGAGGAATGTTGGTCTGTGTCAAAGAGAGCTCCCTACAGCAGTGTACACCACACCGCATTCCAAGTGTCCGAGTCGACTTTCTTTTTTCAAAAGATCTGCTAGTGTGATATTCAAAGTACTATCATCTGTATATAGTTCTTTCGCCTACCACTGGCTGTGTTGTTATAAGTATATGCATGTATAGTAGTGTACTGTGTATATACCAAACGATAACCCCGTAATCAAGCCACATCTGCACGTTATTTTGGCCGATCGTTACCGGCAGATGGGAACGGGACTTGGAATGAAATGAGCACGCACTGATCTGATGCATTCCATTCTGCATTCCATTCCAATCCCCTGTGTAGATCAGACCAGAGATATATACCGATCATCAGCATGCATATGCATGACAAGTACACCACAGACTGATACTTTTTTTTTTAATTAACTCAGTAGGCGAAACGAAGTTCTTAATACTTGAGTGTAAACATGAAACTGATTATACTTTGATGCTACTGTAAGTTTGGGCCCAGAAAACTCGCTTTCTTTTTTTTCCAAGACGTTTTATCGTAGTGTGCTTCGACACACACACACGCACGCGCCAAGTTAGTCACCCTTGCTTTGCATTACATTGCATACCGAAAGACCAGACTCGGTTGTACGTTTCCCGTAATGGGTAAGAATGGGGGCTGCGGCGGCGGCGGCGGGGCCCCATGGTATGGTGTGGCCGGCCCAGGGGTTTGGTTTCGATCGCTGGCTGGCGTGTTTCAGGGGGGGAAGGCCATTATTGTTGGGGGCTCAAGAGATATGCCTTGGTTCGGCATGGGTTTTTTTTTTTGGCCCAAGCCTACACTAACTAGTTCCTCACACACACATTAATGCAGATCATCATTAATTCAGTTCAGCAATCGGCAACAACCGCACCAACACTAGCACTAACACCGGCGCCAGCACCAGCACTAAAACTCCCAAGTGCCAAGCATATCAGAATCGTCATCATCATCATCATCATCATCACCCCCCCCACAAAAAAAAAACCAGAGCTAACTTAGTCGGCGGCGGCGGATAGGTGTACCCGCAACGCAGCGCCCACCCACCACCAGTTAGCAGTAATTGTTGTGGCCACCGACCACACCGCCGCAGCGCAGTGCAGCACAGCGCCGGCGGTGACCGACGGACCGACCAGACGGACTCTTTTTCTTTTTTACGAGTCAAAAAAAGAAGAAAGGAAAAAAAAGATCGGCCTGTTGGCAGACTTTCCACACAGTTTCGGCACTACCCTTGAAATTTTATATATTTTATTTTATTTTTTTGGGTCCTTATGTTTGGTCCGCGGCGATTTTGGTTCGAACATGGCATGGCATGGCGTGCCACACACAGATAAGGTAAGTTAGTCGGCATGCTCAGTTAGTGGATTATCTCCGTCGAGTAATGAATGACAATGACCATGACGATGGTGATGGTGATGGCGAATCATAGTTTGAGAAGTTGTTCCTTGCAGACTCAGCATATGTATACAAATCATCATCCATCATCCATAACCCATTGCGCAGGGAGCAGCCCTTCCGGCAGAAGTACATGCAGTAAAACCTTCTGCGGCCAAGCGAGAGGGGGAGGGAAAGTATGGAGAAGCCAGTTGTTTGAGAGAAAGACCAGTAGCGTCATTTCTTCGAGGGACAGGACACTGTGATGATGGCTCAAACATGCAGTCTTGTGACTGGCCCCCTCCCCAACTGACCAATCGCGTTGGATAGTTGAAACAAACCAAGACAAAACTTCTGGCCACATCATGATGATGAATGATGACGGTCGAGCAACGAGTCCAGAAAGAGCACAGATAGACGGACCTCCAGCAAACCGAGCGAACCGGACGGTGATCAAACGGCGAAACGAAGACTAGGGTATGACCAACTGGAGCAGGCACACACACACACGCAGACACCTACCTTCGAACCGACATGCGGCCAGTGGTGATGATGTAACCACTCTTCCATGCACAAACCTCCACGGGAGTCAAGAAGATAAGTGTTTGGTAATTAGAGGGAGCAACAACAGCATTTGATATAGGCACGAAACAAAAGCTTCCTTCAGACATCGTGTATGGAGATGGAGACACGAGGCTGTACACACTGATGCCAGATGTAGGGTTGGGGAAAGGGGAGGGGATGCCAGTGTCGTGCAGACACCGTCATCCGGACCCTTCCTGGTCCAATTCTTCAAGACGAATAGGGGATAAACAGGTCGAGAGAAGGCCTTTTGTTATCAATCGAGGTATGCCTGCCAGTGGTTGGTCGTTCCACCTCTGCGTTCAACTCCGGGGGGTGGTTGAGCATTGACAAAAACTTTCTTTTTGGTTCTGTTCTTTCGGTCTTTGCCTCGTTCGTTCTGCCAAGCCGTCAAAAAGTCACCGCGAGGGATGCCGCTGCTGATGATGCTGATGATTTGTTGTTGGAACGCCGTGCCTCGCACCAAAATCGAATACCTCCTCGGCCGCTCTCCCATGACTTCTTTTCTCTCTCTCTCTCTCCACACCTTTAAGCAGCATCCCTCTTGCCCTCCTTCACCTCCCTCAGCGCCTTCGCCGTGCCGTGCAGGGCATGTCTGTGGTTTCTTCGGAACTTGGGGTCCGCTCCTTTCAGGCTGGGGTAACGGTATGTCTTTGGCTTCTTGATGCTAGATTCAACACACACGTCAGCAACTGGCAGGGTGTTGTCGCGAGGGCGCCCGCTTGCCATACCCGTTCTTATGCGCCTTCTTGGCCTGGTTGTGCTGAGACGAGTTCTTGGATTCTGCGCAATCACTGTTAGCTTCCTCTCCACCTGGTCTTCGAGAGAATAGAGATAAGAGGCAGGCGGTAGCACATACTGGCCATTTTGACTGGATTCGACGGTCAATTCGGGGAAGCGTCAAACTCGTGAATAATGTGCGGTTGGATTGTCGAGGTTTATTGTGCGTATGTTGAGGTAGGTTTGCCGAAATATCTCTTGGCAAGTGCTTGGCATTTCTTCACCAAAACATCAATAACTAGAGTTAACGGATGCAAAGAATCCAGATTGATCACTCAAAATCAATTACGTATTATTGTTATCCATCTTATTCCCCAGACGACGCAGGACCGGCGGGTTTGCCTCCAAACCTGCCACCAAGGCCTCCAAAGCCACCCAAATCTCTCTTGAAGAACTTTCCAATATTCTTCAGGTTCTTGTTCAGCTGCGCGCCCGCTTCTAGTCCCTGTCCCTGTTGCTGGCCAGTAGCTGCGGCTGTGAGAGCGTCAATGGCAAGAATAGGATTTGGCAGCCCCAGTGAATGCTGAGTCTGTGTTCCTTCCTTTGGCGTGGCAATTCCAGGACTGGAAGAAAAACGGTCGATGAGAGCACTGCCAAGATTGGTCGCGTCAAATTTCATGTTGGCTGGCAGGTTGGCAGTGCTCAGCGTCGCTGCGGCAGAACTACCTAGCGCAGACAGGTTTTGAATTGCCGCTGTGGGGGCTGTAGATACGCTGTTGGCGCTTGCCGCCAGAAGGGGAGTCAGCAAGGGTGACTTCTCCACAAGCGAGTCTTTATAGCGTGGGCTGAGTTTATGCATCTGGAACAGCTCGATCATCTGATTCTGCTCGCCCTTTGAACGCACGCCTTTGAGTTCGAGAACCTTCCTAAAGTTGGCCTCGGAAAGATCAGCAATGTGGATCAGGTAGGCCTGGACGAGCGCCTCGGCTGGAGACGGTCGAACTTGCAGCGTCTTGAGGAGAGGCTCGATCCGACCAAACGCGGTATTGACGCGCTTGAGGAAAAGAGCTGGCGGCGGGTTGCCTGGCAGAAGTTGGCTCAGGGTCGACTTGATTTCATGCAGGTCGAGGAGCATCTGCTCTGCTCCACTTTCTGAAATGGGCCTGCACTGCACGATTGTGGCCAGGTAGGTGCTGGCTAAAAGCTCGACCAGGTTGTCGGCAAAAGCTCGCGCATACTGCGGCTTGTGCAACATGCTTAGAATCTCGCTTGACCTGCCACTGATCCTGTTCCGCAGCCCTGAGATGAATGGGCTCTGGTTCTCACAACTCTCAACCTTGGCCCACGGCATATTGCGCATCTCTCTCCACAGAGGCTCGAGGTCGACTTCAACTCGACGAACAAGCCCTCGAACAGCAGCACTGGCAATGCCCATGAAGCTATCCGCTTGAGTCTGCAGATCAACGCCCTCTCTCAAGTTCTCGTCGATGCGCCGCTTAATCTTTTCCTCGAGCGAGTGAGATGTGTTGTAGCAGTAGTCGGCCGTATTCAACACCATAACAATCTCTTCAATTGTCGGTATTCGCGACGGCGTCCCACCTGTCGGCTTCTCTGAGATGTAGAAAAGCAGAACTTGCTGACAGTATTGATCAAGGTACTTGCCAAAGACTTTGGAAAGATCAAGCAAAGGCTGCCCAGTGGACAGCTTGGCACACTGAGTCAATGACAGGCGATAGAAATTGAACAGCTCTGTCGAGGACGCAATCACTTGCTGGGACGAGAACTCTTCATCCGGCGGTCTGGTCGGTCTCGATTTATACTGAGGGATCAGCAAGGCAAGCTCCTTGTCCTGGGCATCGACCCAGAGGCTCAGGTACGGCTCAAAAGCATCCGAAATAGGCTGACTAAAGACGGGTGACTCGGTGCCTGACACAATGGTATCAATCGATGTTCGCGATGTGGCATTCAACTTCTTCTCCAAGGCCTGCTCAAAGTCCAGCGTCTGTTGCAGGCACGATAAGAGCAGCTTAACATCAAGCGTCTGGCCTGCCCGCGTCGATCTCGATAGAATGGCCTGGTAATCGTCTCTGGTGCCTTCGGCAAAAGCATTGGCCAGGACTTCGTTGACGTGCCAGGATAGGGGAAAGATAGCAGCGTGCTCCTCATCGTACATTTTCAACGTCTTCCGAAACCAGGCATACCTGCGGTCAATGTTGTCCAGAGACCCAGCTTCCTGGTCTCCCTTGAATATCTGCCTGTATGGCCGAAGCTGGGTATTGCAGTACCAGGTGACTATGCGTGATCGAGCCGCTGGGCCCAAGGCGTCGACTATCAGGCAGCCTTCATGTAGCATTGCCTGCTTCTGGGCCACCTCGTCCTTGCTAAAGGTGATTTCAAAGTCTTCACACACCTGCTCAAGCAGCTCACGCTGAATCTCGGCCACATTGCGGCTCAAGGCGGCAATCTGGTCAACGGACCTGTAGGACTTGAAGTGTGCCACTAGCTGAATGACAGCCTGCAGCAGCTGGGCACATTCACTGTACTGCTTTGTCTTGACCAAGGCCCTCAGCTGTTCATATGCAGTGGTGAGCATCTGCAGCCGCTTCAACGCTGTCATTGACAGAGTCAAGTTCTTCTTGGTGTTGTCCAGCTGCTTGATGTCGGCCGTCATCTCCGTGATGCTGTGCTCCGTCTTCAGCGCACGCTCTCGGATGCCGTCAATCTTTTCGAACAGCTCGGCCAGCTCGGCTTTTGACGCCTCCATGCGCTGCAGGCATTCGGCGTGTGACTGTGCATTCGCGGCTTCGAGCCCGTCGATCTCGTCGTCGAGGTCATCCTGGTATTGGCTGAGGATGTTGTGCGTCTCTGAGACGGAGGACAATGTGGAAGGGTGCGAGAAGATCGAGTTCAGGTGGTTGATGGGGTCGTAGTCCTCTGCGGCGGGTTAGAATCCAAGTTCAGCAGGAGCCCAAGCAGCGGGCAGGGAAGGTGTTCCCTTGCCTGCGTCGAGTAAGTCAGTCGATGGTGCAGCACCATTGACAGGCATCGGCAACGACGATAAGAAGAGCAAGGAGCAGGCAGTCCTGTCATGTAGCTGCTACAGGCAGCTGCACAATTCAACCTGACACTGTGATAGGAGGCAGAGACAGAGACAGGGAAATGCCTTGTTCGGGCAACAGCGAGGCGACTTCCTTCCGCTTTCAGGCAACGTCTTTACAGGGGCTTCGCGGCTGACCAATCAAGACCATAGCACTTGCCAAGAGTTTCTGTCAAATATCCGTCGTCAACTCAAAGTTGTTTTTTGCATCCTAATTAATTTGACCTCTGTCAGCAACCAGCATCTAGGAGTTATGCATATGGTGCTCAACTACGCTGCTCAACTACCCTTCTCTTCCCTGTTTGGTACTCCAGCTCCAGGGATAAATGAAAAAAGGTCATCTCAGCCTGATTCCGACCTGAGGTCCAGCTCGAGTAAGTTATCAACAAGTTTTCTCGTCTCCCTTCTTCTCTGTATGATGACTATCGAAACCTTAAGACACTAGGAAGAGCCGGAAAAGGATCTTGGTTGTGTGGCCGGACAGGATATGTTTGTGTCCAGCAGCCAAGTGTCGATGCTTAGAACAGGTTCTTCTGATCAGTTAATACTCCCTACTTTGGTCGTCCACTACGCTTTTGACGCTTGAACTGACATCTTGAGTAGGACGTGTTTAACGAGCGGATGTCTGGGATCCAACAGTTTATTCAGTGGCCACAACTCCGTCGCTTATACGCAGTAATGGACTTAAGTATACATCATCAACTTCATCATCTCACAAGCTTTTGTTCTTCTATTTCACCCTTCGTGCAGCTTCTTCAATCTCGTGCCTCCTTCATACAGCCCACGATCAATAGCAGCTGCAACGGTCAGCGTGCCGCCAATGACAGCACAGACACCCGAGAGGAAGCTGATGAATGTCTTGGGGCGCTGTTCCCTGTTGATCACCTTCATGGGGCTGATGTCGTAGGAAAAGAAGACGCCAGGGATGCCCCCAGTCGCGTGTAGTCTCTCTTTATGGCCCTCGGCGGCGTCGGAGCCTCCTGTCAACGATCTCTCGTGGGAAGTGACCGAGTACTGGTGAGTCTCGATCGAACCAGAATTCCCGGCGCCAGCACCATAAGCACCCAACGGAACAATATTCCCAAGAGAGGAGTGGCGCTCTGCTGATGTCTCCTCGTCCCAACCAAGAGGGAGGTATGATGTTGCCACCACTTTGACGAAATACATGAAGTTGTATGCCGCATCCGAAGCCTCCTTCTTGTGGCCGTCGAGTGGATTGTGTACATGTTGCTCGCCCCACCGCTGGCTGACGGCGTTGGGCAACTGGGGACCAAATCGGAGATAGTGTATCTCATGGGTGAATGAGTGCCCGCCTTGGACAGGGCTGTCAAAGTAATTCTTCAGGTCGTGAACGTGCATGTTCCCGTTGTTGAAACTGCGACCTGGGGCAATGTGGAAGTTGCCCACGACCTTGTTGACGCGCACCACGCCCTCGATCCTGCAGCCTTCATTCCTTTGCTCGTCCAGGCGTTGGCCGTAGCCCTCAGCCTCGCATTGTTCCACGCCCTCACCTCGCCCAAACGCCCAGTTCTTGGCGGCATACGCCTCTCTGACCTCGTCACACGTGTTGCAACAGCCGGCCTTCTTCGCATTCGGCGGTGCGGGTGCCGAGTAGCACGAGCCACAGTAGTCGGGCCCAAAAGTCGGCGACTCCTCAGGATGCAGCTGCAACGGGGCAACCTCGACCTGGTGCTGCGTTCCCTTTGTGTGGTCTGACAGCCGCACTTTGTTCACACCGTGCTGGACGCCCGTCTGCTGCTCGCCCGACACGTCCATAACATCGAGAGTCAACAGCTCGCAGGGAATGCGGGGGAAGGTGATGTTGAGATGGATCTCCATTTTCTCTCCTATGTATTTCTGTCAGTCTGGCTGCTAATTTTTTCTTCATCACCAACTCCATCTCCTGCCTAAACATACCTCTTCCCTTATCCACCACCAGCTCCGGCTGAACCACCACTCGTCTGTAGTCGGTCCATTCGTTCCAGATGAGGTAGAATATTGTCAACAGCGAAACTATTGTCACAATGCCCCCGGACGTCGTGCGTACACGCGCGTCTTCCACCGTCTTGGTAAAGGCATCTAACCGATGGAATCGCGACTTGACGGCCATGTTTTGATGTACCGCTGCAAAACAAGTTGGCTGCGAGGGGCAGAGGACGGAGGGTGAGGGAAACTAGATGCGCATGGATATACACGCGTCCAGGTGAGGGCAGATCTGTTATGAATACAGATCCATCGAGCTAAGTTAAACCTTTGCTGGTTCTGTGTCAAGTTTGGCAGAGGACAGATGGAAGGCAACGCAAGCATGAGGAGTTAAAATTCCATAGTATGTTATCTCCGGTCACAGCTGTACGGTACGTACCATAGTACCGTAAAGTTACCATACATACATCACCCCTCTGACTTCATGCACTCCAAGATGCACCCCTGCAGTGCAAACATCTACTTGACAAGGACATGTTCTTGGAGTGCACCCCTGCAGTGCAAACATCTACTTGACAAGGACATGTACTTGGAGTGCACCCCTGCAGTGCAAACATCTACTTGACAAGGACATGTGGGAGACTGTTCTTTTGGTCTATACATAGATCGACGTACTGCCAACCGATGCAAGATAGTCAAGAGCTAAGTATGGCTACTGCATCATGCTTCATGCTGTGCTACCTATGCTGCCTGTGCTTTAGGCATCTGACTCTGCACCTCTTTTAACAGCATTCAAATCCCTCTGGCCAGATGTGCAGTCACAATCCACAAGCCAACTGACACGACATCTGATCAAGTCTTCCATCATCTCGCGTATTCGAAATAATTCCCATCCCAAGTGGCTCACTTTGACAACACTGCAACCCTAGTTGCCGCACTGTCCGTGGCCATCATGTCCTTGACCCTATCGCTGTCCAAGAAGAGATCAAATTCTGTCTCTGCATCGAGAACCACAATCCTACCACCCCTGCTGTCACCATCCATAATCACCATGGCCTTCATCGTTTCTCCGCTTCCTGGTCTGGCAAAATAGTCCGACTCGCCAATGCTGTCGTCCCCATGAAACGTGGCTATCATTTCGCTCCGGCCAGACTCAAGGACCTCGAATATGTCCCATTCGCCACATCCAGTCTCCCAGCAACTACATTCCGCCGTACCATACTGCAATGTGCGCGGAATCAAGGCATTCAGCATCCACACAGCGGGCATGTCCTTGTTAAAGCCAGTGCTCCCAGTGTAGGGCATGTCAAATTCGAGCAGAAAGAGCTTGCTCGCACCACCGAAGCCATGATATGCCACCGTTCCGGGTCGGTAGAAACCGCAGTCGCCACCACTGCATTTCTGACTGGAAAACAGAGCAACTTCTGTGCCGTCTCCCAGTTGTATGTCAGAGAGGATGGTGGGCCCGGATGCCGCGGTCAAGCCATCAGCGGAGGCGTACGAAAGCGAGGCGCCAAATTGCTCATCAACCGTGCCCGAGATAGCGCCGCCCATGTTGTTGAGGAAGACGAGGTTTTCGGCTGTGCCATTTGCGGCCGAGTAGTAGGACTGGCGAACCCAAGCGCCGGAGGGGGCCGGTGCAGTTGAATAGCTTGGGCTTGTCTGCGCGACTGCGGCAGTGGGGGAGGTGGAGGCATCAGAGCTGGTGCCGATCGCGGTGTTGCCGTTGTCGCCCCCACTGTACTCATTCACCCATGAAACGACTTGGCCGTTGATGGTGGCGGTTACCATGGGAGGCGATGAATCATTTGGGTTGGCCTGAGAAGCATCTGCAGCCGGGGAGCTCGTATCACCACTGTACTGATTGACCCAGGAGACGACTTGGCCATTGATCGTGGCGGTGACCATGTCGCCGACAGCACGCTTCTCGTTTTCGACCTTTTCGACCTTTTCGACCTTTTCGACGTTTCCGCCTTTCCCGACCTCCGGTCCTAGTCTTCTGTGCTGGTGGAGGAGAGAATGGCGATGACCGCGGGTGTCTCTCTCCGTGATGGCTGCTGGTGCATAGAAGGCAAACTGCTTGAGGTGCATGGGCCCGCGAAAGTGCCAGCTGACTTCCTGATCCAATGGAGCCATGCCGCCAGAGAATGGCTGTGGTACCGAAGAGCATGCGCCGCTGGAGCCATCCATGCCGGTGACTCTATTGTAGATACCTGGCTGGCCGAAGTTGGCAAACAAGATGGATTTGACTGGTTCGCAGTAGGAATTGCCCTCAGGAGACTTGATGCAGTTGTCTGCCAGGGTGAGCAGGTTGGGAATGGAGGCTGCCAGAAGAGCAGCAATGGGGAGTGAGAACTTCATGATAGAGATGAGGCTCAGGAAGGTTGAGGTATGGCACGTGCAGGAGATGGGAGCGAGATGAATCTGGAAACTGAATATGAAAGAAGGAGACTGAGGATAACGGCAGTCAGGGGACTAGTGTCCATGAATGGCGGGGATGGCGGCAACACACAGCAGAGCAGACAAGTGAAGTGAGTGAGTGACAGACAAGGAGAGGCCAGAAGAGGCTATCCAAGGATATTGTGGGCAGGAACAGTTGGCAGAGGTGAAGTGAAGGAGCGATGGGTATGGACGGATTAGGAAGGAGCAAATGGTCCCTGGGAAGGCACGAATGATGATTCAAATTTTCACACAGAGAGATGACTGAGTTACCTTGACCTTGACCCTGAACTGAGAGCAATGCTGAGAGCTGGAAAATAACTGACAGGCTACTTGGGATTAATTAGTGATGCTGTAGACCAGTTTAGAATAGTCTGCGAAGTGGAAGTTTGATGTCCAGGTACGCCTATGTCGCATCTTCAAGGAAAGAAAATGGACTCTCAGCGTCTGTCTTGTTGTTGCCACATCCAGCCTCCCGAGCTATGTGATGCTATCGCGACTTTTCACCTTGGTCCAGCCACTCGTACCTTTGGAGCGAGGGGTATTGGTAGATGGATCCTCTGTACTGTTCTTTGTAGTCATGATGGACCGTGTGCCATAAATATCTTTCGCAGCCGCGGTTCGAGCTTTCACAACGACGGCTTCATCAAAGCGTTCGGCCCCGTCGTTGAATTCATCCTGGGCTAGCACTTCCCATTCGGAATCCTTACGCTCAGTAATCAAGGTCCGGCGCAAGGAATCACTGATGAGAGTGTGTGACGGAATGACGTTTGTGCCTTTAGAATTGGGGAGGAAGTTGTGGACGAAGGAGTGAGATCTGACACCAAGAGAAGCGCCCGCAGATGGCTGAGGCGATGGTTCGTGGTTGCGATCAGGGGTTGTCCTCTGACTCTTGCTCGAGGACTTTTTCCACAATGTTGGGGCAAAGCTCTGCGAGGCTTGGATGAAGACATAGAGATTCCGTCCAATCTGGCATGTATCCGACCATGACTGGGCACTGGTAATGAGGCCTTGTGATTGTAGAAGCCAAGCAACATCCCAGGCAAGAAGGGACATGCCCTCGACGAAGAAACTGAAGGCAGTTGGGTCTTTCTTCGCGAATTGGGAGACGGTCTCGGCCTCATCATCTGTCCCCACGAAGAGCGGACGTGGCCGTTTGTCTTCCTTGGAAGCTGTAGTCGAAGTTCCCCAGCTCATAGACCCTGATCCGGGGAAGGGCCTCCTCTCGTTCAGATATGAGGCTGAAGGCGTGTTGATGGTTCCCAGTGGATAGTTACGGCGTGGCAACGTGATCTCAGCGGGGAGCTGAAGCCCCAAGTAGAAAGCAACTTGTACCAAGAGATGTGTAAACACAGCCAGGACGGCCGTCAGCTCGTTGCAGGGCATGTTGTTGATGGCTCGTAGATCGGGAATGACATAGCCGGAGATCCAATACTGCTCTCGCACACGGTCACCCACTTTGTCCCGCGTGCGTCTCAATCCTAGCAACTTGGCGGTTTCGATGCACAGCGGCAGTTTGATGGAGATGGCTCGAGTAGAGACGGCATCTAGGGCCTGACGAGTTCGGCGGCTGGAAGAAGCTAGGTCGTCGAGGTGAGCATGCTGCCTGCTTGGAAGCCGGGCTTTGATGGCGTCAAGATCCGTGCTTTTGCTCTTATTATGGCTCCGGGAACGGGTCACCTGTGTCCTCAGTTCTGCAATCTGATCTCTCAGGGCTGCTATCTCAGACTTGTGCTCTGTGATCTTCGTCTTCAAGGCCGCCGAATTGGTTTTGGCCACTTCTCTGTGCCAGACAGCGTGCAAGTCTAGGCTCTCGGCGGCGGTGTCGTCGTGATCACTCATAGCCCTCGCAATCTCAGTGCTGGCAGTCTGCTGTTCGAGAAGGACCCTTGCATGGTCGATGCGCAGGGGATAGAGGGCTGTTCGAGCGCAGACGGGACACAACATGCCATCTTGGGGCCCAGATTTGCGGTTGCAGATATCACATTCCATGATGAAGTTCACTGTCTTAGTCGTTGGGCTGGTAGTTAGTGATGGGTAGGCCGGAGTCAGGCGGTTGCCTGGGAATCCAGCGGCAGGCACAAAGGAGGACAAGACGCGGAGGGCACATGATGTTGGGTCATCGACGGCTTCCGGGATGGCCTTACATTGAAGAGCGCATCTCCACCAGTTGCATTGCTCTCTGTGTCCCTCGGATGAAACTGGCGCTGCACAACACAACATGGAAGCCACGTGATCGCGCGTTGTGGACCCCGCGCGTCAGAGTCGTTCCTCCCTTGCGCGTGTACAGTGCAACTGCCGCAAGGAAGCAAGGCAATGACGACAGCGAATAAGACAATGGATGCCTTGGGCGACGGAAGCGACGACGAGGAGTTACCTGCCGATATCGGTACAACGGCGTCCGTCAACCATGAGGACTCGACCACCTCGTCATCGCTCTCATACAACCTGCCTGATAGGACCGTGTCTCAAGTGATCCCGGCATCCGAGCGCTCGCCGAAGAAAAGGACCTATATTGAGATCTATGCAAATTCAGAAGGACTAATAGCAAGCACCACTCCGGCAAAGCCACCCCCGAGGAGGATGTCTACACTCGAACCAACCGTTGCTGCAGCCGGGGTTCCGCCGCCTATCCCCCAAGAGCGGTGCATGGAGACCGATGGGCCGGCGTCTGCTACAGCCAGAGAGCCCCATGAGACCGAGAGGGCCAAGGGCTTTGTGGCCGAAATCGAAGACTACCAACAGCGCCTTGAGGATGAGTACAAGAATTTCGAGCTGTCTTTGGCAGAACGCGACAGGACGGAGCCACTACAGGATATGGACTGGGATGAACTTGAGATGCAATACCGACAAGAGGTCGGTCGCACAGATGCAGAAGAGATGCGGCTGATGGAGAGTATCGAGGCCAGATTCCAGGCATGTTGTCCCTTGAATATGGCCGGGCAGCAACTAACTCATTCACAGCAGTTCCTGCTTTGGATGCAGGTCTCAAGGGAGAGGGAGAGCGGGCGGGCGATCAAAAGGTAGAGTGCTGCTGAAGTCAGGTGTGATATCGGCCATACTGACGTGCATGTCCAGACTGAAGACCCGTGTTGCTTTTGTGCAAAACTCCGAACGGCAGTTGCTTCAGAAGCAGGACCACTGTAAGCATTCAAAGAGATGGAAATGCATCATCAATACTGACCTAGGTCGCAGTCCAAAAAGTCCTCGAGGCCTTTCAAGCCGCCATGAGTCTCCTTGCACGGGACTGATGATGACGATCAAACAAGTGGTCGATAATAAGATGCGAGGGCACTCGTTACCACTAGAGGTTGTGTTGTGGCATCAGCTAGATTGTCAGATTCGGTGTCTGGTGATAGACCGGAGTGTCTGTATTTGGTGAGGGGAAGACACGTGGGCGCAGTTTGCCATTGCTTCCTCGCTCAACACTTGACCAACAGCATTTGCACCAGCCCAGTGACATATGGCAGACTGGGACTGAATCCAGCCATGCACGGTAATATACCGCAATGAAGGACGATGCCGGCTCAAACGGCAGCCGCGATCTTCTGGCTCGGTTGAATGCCCTGAAGAGGTCGCCCATCGATCTTGATCAAACATCGTGAGCCTCTCTGTTTCACAGCCCACGCGGGGTATTATCTTGAGCTGACCCTGCAGCGCGCAGCTTCCCCAGTTCCCATCTCCCGTCCTCCGGGTCGATCGTCGACCCTTCGCCGGCCCGCTCACTACATGCCGACCTGGTCGACCGTTTCGAGCGCCTTTCGGGAAAGACAGGATCTGGCCCAGCTCTACAGACAACCGAGAAGTCAGAAGACGAAAAAGGGGTGCAAGAGCTACTAGCTGATCTCGGACCTGCTGAGGAGTGGGAAGTGCAGCAGTCGGAACATGCGCAGGTCGAAGAGCTGCTCCGTACAGCTAGCGCAGCGCTTGCCAAAGGACCCGAGATAGAGAAGGTGCCAGGGGATGAACACGAACAGCAGGAACAGGCACGCAAGACGACAGAGATTGATGTCTCGGTCTTTAGTCCAGAACCCGACTCCGAGCCAGGCAAAGAGAATACTACAACAGCAAGAGATCAATTGGACAGAGAGGCAGACGACGTCCTGAACAGATTGCTAGACGAAGCCAAGCTCGAAGAATTGCAAGATGCTGAGGGTAAAAAGCCCGAGGACGAAGCAGTGGGTTTGGGCGACGAGCAACAGGGCGACGATTCCTCCATTTTGATTGCCAACCTGCCTTGTACGCCATCCAAGCTCCCAGAGCTACCGCAAAGCGCAGGCGCTACGGCCAAGAGCGATGATGATGATGATCTCGCATCCCGCTTCGCTAGTCTGTCTTTGCCGTCAGCGCCCACTGCGAGCCTACTACAATCACAATCGGGCGAGAAGGAGAAGAGGTTTGGCAAGCCAGGCCAAGGCTTCACCGAGGACGAGATTGACTCGTGGTGTATCATCTGCTACGACGATGCCACGCTGAGCTGCATTGGCTGCGACCGCGATCTGTACTGTACCAAGTGCTGGCTGGAGGGTCATCGCGGAGACAGCGCTGGCACAGAGGAGAGATCACACAAGGCCGTGCAGTATGTCAAGGGCAAGAAGAAGGCCAAGGCAAAGCGGGTCGCGATGGGGGCTTGACCATACATATATGTGCGTGAGACATGCTCGTCGTCGGTCGCGCTTTGACCATTCAAATGCAGTAATATCAAGTGCTAGCAACCGCCACCGCTCTCTGGACGGACGCTGTAATACAACAAAGATGACGGCAACTGGGATTCTCATTCGCCATCGACCAGCTCAATGCGGTCGTCGTCCGGGTTAAGTAGCCGGCCAATATCCGAGCTTTCAGCCAGGATGTCTCTGGCGCGGTCCTGGCTCCTGGTCTTCATGTCCTCCATGACCAGGCGCAGGGTGCATTCGGGGATCAGCACGGCCGCGACATAGGCACCGACGCCAGCCGCACGGACGACGTGGTCGTCGCGGGCAGCCTGCCTCAGCTCGGCGGCCAGGGTGTTCATGACGGCGTCACACACGACCTTCTGGCCCTTGGGGCCGTAGTAGCCCGGCTTGGCGACGTCGAGCACGCCGACATGGAGATAGGTACGCAGGCGCTTGGGCCTGCCCTTGGTGGCGGCAGCGGCGTGGCCGTCGAGCTGGTCGAGGTAGAAGCAGGGCGTCTGGCGCCGCAGCACCTGGCGCAAGTGCGCCAGCAACCGGGGGATCCGCACGCGCTCGAGCTCGGCCCAGTCGACGGGCTCGACGACCGGGTAGCCGCGCGTGCGGGCGGCGTCCTTGGCCTCGGCCAGCTGGTGGCGGTGGCAGATATCGCGCTGGCTCTTGAGGCTGAGCGACTGCATCTTCTTCTTCTTCTCGGCGTCGGAAAGCAGGGTGGTGCTGATTTTCCTGCGGCACATGGTGCAGATGACAACCGTGCTGCTGCTCGTCGTTTCGTCGTCATTGTTATTCTTATCATCATTGCTGTGCTTGCGCTGCAGCCTCTGTTTGGGTGGCTTGTCACCACTCGCTTCCTCATCAGATGACAGCCAGTCCAGTGAGGAAAGTGAGGAAAGTGACGAGGTCGACCCGCTCATTGGCGAACCCTTGAGATCGAGCAACGGATGGGGGTTTGTTGTTGTTGTTGTCGTTGTTGTTGTCGTCGAGAGCGATGTGTTCGATATGGCTGAAAACGACTCGAATCCTGCAGTATAAGTCTTGAACTCGGGCCGTGCTTCTTCCTCGTCTTCGTCCTCGTCTTCGCCTTCTGCTGTTGCTTCTTCTCCCCTTGCCTGCTTCTTCCAAGTCTTGAGTTTGAGCTGCGGTTTCGGGCTCGAAGCTGACGCTTCGGGTGGCGGTGGCAGCGGCTTCTTAATATCGAGTTGCTTCCCTTGGTCACCATCTTCTTCTTGAGAACCAAACAGCTTGAGATCCGGTTTGAGCATCTTGAGCTCCTCCTTCTTCCTCGCACTGCTGGTGTAGACCCTCTTCAGCTTCAGGCTCTCGCGCTGCGAGCTGGGCAGCGAGGGCGGTGGCATCATGCCGAACAGGTCCTCGTCGGCGGCGGCGGTGCGGGCGATGCTCGAGCAATCTGGGAGATCGACTTTTGTATCCTGTAGCCTCTGTCGTCGTACCCGTTTCGATGCTCTTGTTGTTGTCGGCGGTGGTGGTTGTGCAGCTGTCTGGTCGAGTTTCCTCTTGGGTGACGTCTTGACCAGGCGTGTTTGTGTTTGTGTTTGTTCTTGGTCTTCCTCTTCTCCTTCGCTGCTGCTACTGCTGCTGCTGTCTGGCAACCGCATCACATCTTCATCTTCAGTCTTGTCAACCGCATCGGTCGGCTTGCTGTTGCGGGGAGGCGCAACGGCAACGGGTGTTGCCGCGTGACGCGCCCGCCGTGTGTCGCGGGCATTTGGATGCAGGGAAGGCGCTGTGTAGCCGCTCCTTCTCATGGCGACGATGAAATGCCCTCGATTGCTGGTATTGCTCCTTTTGCTCGCGTTCAGCTGGCATGCGGGGAAGAAGCAGCCAGGGAAGTGAAAACGCGTGTGACTGAACTTACTGTGGACGTCAGTCATCACCACGGACCGGGGTATAACGCTTCTACTGTAAGTTGATACCCACCAGACATACAACAGAAGGGATATATTAATCTCGATGAGCTTCTATCTATACCATGATGTTGCTAATACACTTCTTCTATGCAGGCGTCAGTGGCTGCTAATACACTTCTTCTATGCAGGCGTCAGTGGCTGCTAATACACTTCTTCTATGCAGGCGTCAGTGGCCTTCTCCATCAGCCAATCTCCAAGTATCCCGTGGCTATAATCTCTTGAGCTGTCCATCTTGCTTCTGGGTCTGGATCCAATACGAGCGAAAGGAATTCAATGTCCACGGCTGACACGCCCTTGCTGTGCAGCCTGGCCATCCAGCGGTCACTCCCCGCGCCTGAGTCTGGCTTTGGCGGTAAAAGGTCCTTGTCGGGCTCACTTCTGGCGTATATTGGATTCGAATAAAGGTCAAAGTCAGAAGATATAGCTTTCCGCACAGCTAGGGCTTTGTCGTCGAGAGTGCCCTTGGCAATTGAATCATATATTCCTGGTTTTCTAGAGTCGGCTTGAGCTTCCAGGAGATGGCAATACTGCAGAGAGTGTAAGCTGCGTGACCAGGACTCGGTCTATTTGTGCAGACTGACCATTATGCCCCATGACCAGAGGTCAGTGCTAGCCGTCCAAGGCAGCCCAAAGTGCACATCTGGACTCCTGTATGTGATGGATGTGATTTCCCTATTAGACGGGGAAGCGACTGCGCACGATTGATTTAGTATATCAATACCACCGGGTCAAGATACACTTACTTGTGCCACAATCAGCTATCCTTGCAATCAGGGAACGAACATTGCCTGGCTTCTCATTCTCGAATCCATTCAGCAACACATTCTCCATTTTCAAGTCTATGGGACGTCGGCGATGGCCAAACAGGGGGGATGGAAGTCAGCAGTACCTGTTCTATGGGACGTCGGCGATGGCCAAACAGGGGGATGGAAGTCAGCAGTACCTGTGTAAACCAAGCCTTGCCGGTGGATTGTCCATAGTCCCAAGAGAACTGCCTTCATAATCCACTTGATCTCGCCAGCCGTCAAGGGCCTTTGCCACCGCGCAGCCCATAAAGTTTTCTCAAAGGCCTGGAGGACCAGTAAAGGCTCTTGATTTGGTGCAGGGGCTACGAAATCAAACATCTTCCTCACAAAGGGGGAATCAGCGAACAGCTTCTGCATTTCAAACTCATGCTGGAATAGCGGCCAGCCATGGGACTCGTCATCATCGCTGCTTGGGCTCTTGACGACAAACTCTTCGTCATCGTTGGCACTGTCCACTGCTTTCCAGACATTTGGAAGGGCTTTGGCGCTTGGTGTCCCCAGAGGGAAATCAGTTGGTAAACACGGCCGCTTTGTCCTGTGACTTTCTGTTCCGACGACAGCATTGACCGACGCTTAGGTATCACGTGGAACCAAGGGGATGTGCCAAGCTCTTGGCACACACAAGTAGTATCGTATCAGTAGAAGAGGGAATAGACCTCGAGAATACGAACAATACTGAATTGACCATCAAACCATCAGAACCAAGGAGAGCATACTCCGACCAAAAGGGGATCAATACCCCACCAGAGACGGATCACACGAAAAACCATACGACATTAGGGGAATGTGGCCGTAAGGACGATACGTGTCGTGTGAAGGACGCTGGTGACAAGCGGGACAATCGTGATATATGTTCGAAGGATTTCGCCTTCATTTCACGAGGAAGTTGGCCTTGGCACTCTTTGTGGATGCATTGTCTGGAGAAATTGACGATTAAGGGGCTGGCTGACTGATGACTTACATAAGTCAGGCTCATGACTCAAACTGGGAGAATTCTGGTTAATTGCTGACTCGTGGGGTTCTTGGCGAATGTTGCCACTTCAGGGTGAGGGATGGTTAGATGGAACTTAGCTGACACAAGATGTGTTGTAGCTATAGACATAGCTTGTCTCATGTTTGCATGTTCGTCTGGACACCTGGTCGAGCGGAGTCGTTGTACTGACTGTCTGCCAATCCACAAACACCATGGCTGTATCGGGCGCTTAACATTACGTGGCCGGAATACGCAGCGCGCGGTATGCCATGCACTTGTTGGTGTTTCAAGTCTCTATCAGCGCTTCCTCGGTGTTCCTTACTATCGGTGTTTCCTCGGTGTTCCTCATGATCCAACTTGAGGATGACAAGCTGCAGGACGTCAAGCGAGAATGTGATCAAAAACTTGCGACCAGTAAATTGAGAAGACGCCGAAAGAAGAAGAATCAGCTCCGATTTCGAAAGCCACACGAGTCGCGTCAGAAAATTAAAATGAACTGCAATGTGTAGAATCTTACAAATTCGAAAAGGGAAGGCGGGATATACCATAGTAGGCTTTTCGGCATTTGACAGATAGACCTGTTCATCCAAGGTCCATGGCATCCAGGTTGGCCTCCAATGGCGAGTCTGTATCTTCATTTGCCTTTGTCCCAAGCAGTCCAGCCACGTCCCATCCGGCATTCTGCAGCTGCTTTCCAACGGTAGCCACTTCATGCTCCACAATCTGTCTCGCGGCCTCCAATGCCTGGAGAACCGTGCCGAGGAGGTCTTCCAACTTCAGATCCTTCATGATTGTCTCATACTTGCCCATCCTGCGGCGCAACTCGTCCTCATTCTGTTGCGGATCGGCCGCGTACTCGACATCTTTCCACATGTTCCTCAACTCTTTGGCGATGGTCAAGTACTGTCGCACTGTGCCTCTGCCCAGGACTTCGTATAACGGATTATGGTCTTGCTGGCTGAGGGCAGACAGCACATTGGCATGGAAGCTGTGGCCAATGCCCTCTTTGAAAACCTTGCTGTCTCCGATGATGCTATTATTGTGCGATGCGCGCTGCCATTCCTGCGGCATCGTCTCACCACCGTCGTCTTTTGATGTCAAGGGGTTGTATGTTGCGCTAACGTGCACCTCGACCGCAGCCAGCGCTTCCAACAAGCATCTCTCGAGCAAAACGTACCACTCAAAGAAGTCCACCCGTAGCATTGTTTCGGCCTCGCCAGGCTCCATCTGCCAAGTCAAGTCACCCACGTGAACGGTGACTGCAGGGGCAAGCGCCTGATGATGCGAGTAGACAAGGAAATGAGACTTGTGCCGTAAACGACGAAAGAGTCTTGTGTATCGGACAACCGACACTCTCTGATTGACATATCTCTTTTCCAGGGCCGTAAGCGGCCGTATGGCTGGCTGAGGGTCATGCTGAGTAACACGTGCACTACGTGGCGCCCAACGCGAAGAGCTAAGGGTTGAATTCATCAATGCGCATTGAGGAGTGGGTGGTAAGAGGAAGGGGGACTGTCAGGCTGAAGGTTTGGCCATTCTTTCTTCTTCCAGACCTGTCAACTGCGGTGAGGGGGGCGGCTACGGTCGGCTACGGTGCCAGTTTCGGACGGCGCTACCCTGGAATCAGGCTCCCAACAATGCCAGGATGGGTGATAGAGGACACGGTACCTCAGTGAATACTCCCTGTCTTGTCAGCCAGGCCCTGCTCACGTCGGCCTAGCCGTGCATCACTCACTGACATGATGTCTCCTTTTTGCACAAATCCGAACTTGCCGGTAAACTTCAATGGTTTATCACACACCTCCCGACTGAGAGCCCTCTCGTTTCTGGCGATGGCGGCGGCAAGGGTGCACAGAAGGGCTGATGGGCCATGGATGACAGCCTCTCCACTAAAGGGAATTGTGGGATCAAATCGAATGAGAGTCTTGGCCTTTGGGAATCGTGACGGGCCCCTGACTAATCACTGGCCTAGGACCAAAGAGGCCAAGCGGAAAATTCGAAACTGTTGCCTTTTTCCCTCAGAAGCGCTTCTGCTGCTCTTATTCGCCTCTGCCTCCCATGCCATCGCACCCCTTCCTATAATTCTCCGGTGGCAAGGTTCTGCCCTAGAAGGCCAGCAGACCGGGCTCGCTATACCACGACGTGGCTACAGTGATTCGGGTGCAGCGCCCGCGTGGCCCGTTTCAGGCTATCCAGGTGAGGCCACGGCACCATGTCGGCCTAGACGCCGACCTTCAGTGCTTCTGCTGCGTCAGATCTGTGCGCCATCGAATGAGTAGTGAGCATGACCATGCACTTCACCTCGGCTATCTGCCCAGACTGGCACTATACAGGGTCCAGAATGTCAGCACCAGTCAACTTAAGGTTGCGGATCGCTGGCAGCAGTCCAGATTGAAGACATGCACTAGACCCCCTGTATTCAGCCACGCCAGCTGGCTATGGATTGTCTACATCCCAGTGGGGGGAAGGAGTTGATGGTGTGTATATATGTGTGTGCCCGAGGGCGATTCCCTCGCCGGAGTACCTGTCCTTCTGTCCCTCTCCTCAGTTTCGCAGCATACTGTCCACTCCTTTGACTGTCACCGACGTTGGGTTGATCCCAGTTTCACTCCTTGATTGCTTCTTTGTCCTTCGTTTGACCTGCTCAAGTATGCTCGCTGCCACACTCCTTACGCTCTCGGGCCTGGCGTCCGTTGGCACTGCTCAATATGTGCTGCAAGATGACTACTCCCCGGACAGTTTCTTCTCCATGTTTGACTTCTTTACCGTCAGTATCTATCCTGACCTATTGCAAGGCCCTGCTGACAGTGCTAGGACACCGACCCCACCAAGGGCTATGTCACCTACGTCGACCAATCCACTGCCAGCTCTGCCAGCCTGATCAGCACCAGCGACAACACTGTGTACATGGGCGTTGACCACACAAACGTTGCCTCGGGATCCGGTCGTCAGTCTGTGCGTATCACGTCAAAGAAAAGCTATGACACTGGCCTCGTCATCCTCGACCTTGAGCACATGCCTGGCAGCATCTGTGGCACCTGGCCTGCCTTCTGGATGGTCGGTCCCAACTGGCCGAACAACGGCGAGATCGATATCATCGAAGGCGTCAATAGCCAGGTGGCAAACCAGATGGCTTTGCACACGTCGTCCGGCTGTACGCTCACCAACACGACAAAGGCATTTACTGGTCAGATCAAGACGTCAAACTGCTATGTGGCGGCTGCCGACCAGGCTACCAACTCGGGTTGCGGCATTGGTACCTCAGCTGTCTCATCGTATGGAGACGGCTTCAATGCTGTCGACGGAGGCGTCTATGCCACTGAAATTACATCTGATGGCATCTCAATCTGGCATTTCACTCGCTCATCTATTCCGTCAGACATAAGCTCTGGGTCACCCAATCCCAGTGGGTGGGGAGAACCCGCTGCCTCTTTCTCCGGCGACTGCGACTTTAGCGCACATTTCAAGAGCTTGCAGATTGTCTTTGACACCACCTTTTGCGGCGACTGGGCCGGAAGTGTTTGGTCCACTGACACGACGTGCAGCGCGAAAGCAAGCACATGCCAGGATTACGTGCAAAACAATCCGTCTGCCTTCCAGGAGTCCTATTGGAGCGTCAACAGCCTGAAGGTCTACTCAGCAAGCAGCAGCAGCTGGGAAAACTACGATATAGTCTCTGCTGCGGCATCGGCTTCTGTCACGGCTACGGTCTCTGTCCCAACAACTGCCAGCGAAAGCGCCTGGGCCTATGCTAGTGTCGCCAGCGATGTCACCACAGCAGAGTCAGCGGCGGCACCTACCGAGACCGCGACTTCAGCTGATTATCGCGGAACATGGGGATGGGGTAATCACCGGTTCGGCTGGACGCACGTCAATAATGCAGGCAAATTCGTCAAGGCAACTGCAACGGCATTTGCACAGACGCAAGAAACTGCGGCATCCGCTCCCGAAGTGGGTGTGATTGAGGAAAGCACGACGGTGAACAATTTAGCAGAAATTTGGAATGGTGTGGTCGACGCTGAAGAGGATGTGTCTGAGTACATACGCAGACATATTATCGGGCACAACAAGAGGTCCCACGGCATGGCAAGAGGGTGGAAGGCATAGAAGAGCAGAGGCAAAACGGCGCAGAGATATACCCAGGGTTCATGGTTGGAAATTGTTTTTCTTCTCAAAGACGGATTATACAGCTTTTTCTTGTACACACTCCAGATGTTGAGTCGCGAGAAATTTGGATAGCTTGATGAAACCATCCAGCCTGCAATTCAAGCATTAAGGGGGAGTGTGTAAGAGAGTAAAACGGTGTAATCTTTACCGAGTGTGCCAATCAAACTGACAGCACAAGACAAAGCCAAGGAGGGGAAAGGAGGGAGGGATAGCGGCAGCCGAACCGCTGTCGCCCAGCACCCTTTACCCCTGACCACGATCTCAAATTCTGTCTGCCTTGGCCTATTACTTCTCCTATTCCTCTGCTGGTGGTGGTGGTGGCCACAGTTGACTTTATCGAAAAGGCTGATTAGTAAGACCCCAGCCTCGGCCGCTCATTGGACAGCGGCTAAGGAACTTAACGTGGTTAGACAGCGGGTAAGGGCGCATTCCCACTTCCGAAGCTGGGGAGCCTCCCGCTGATTGGCCAGAGCAGATCTCCGTCTGGTAATGCCCCTCGTTTTATTTATAAGGAAAGAGCCCCTCATATTCACTTTTTTTCTTACAGCCCATAAGCAAACGAAGCGCAATCAAAAACACCTATTCGCCATGTCGACCTATAGCAAGGCCTGCTGCACGTATGAATCACACCCTCCTACCGCAACGCAACGCAGTAGCCTCAACTGACACCTCTTCCTATCCAGCCTGCCAGCGGTGGTGACCGAGGGCTACGAGCCCAAGGGCAAGTACATTGAGCTCAATGGCGTGAAGACGTAGTAAGTATCATCCTCTCTCTCTCTCTCTCTCACACACCCGTTTTTCCATCTCTCCTTTTATCTAACAACCCAGCGTCACGGGCCCGTCAGACGCCGACACGGCCGTGTTTGTGATCTTCGACATCTTCGGCTTCTTCCCGCAAACACTACAGGGGGCAGACATCCTGGCGGCGCCCGACAACAAGGGCCGGCGCAAGCAAGTGTTCATCCCGGACTTCTGGGACGGCAAGCCGGCAGACATCAGCTGGCTGCCGCCGGACACGGAGGAGAAGAAGGCGGCGTTCAACGGGTGGTTTGCGGCGTCGGCGTCGCCGCCAAAGCACCTGCCGCGCGTGCCCGCGCTGCTGGACGCGGCCGAGAAGGTGAACCCGAAGATCAGGAGCTGGGGCATGGTGGGCTACTGCTGGGGCGGCAAGATGGTGTCGCTGATTGCCGGCCGCGATACCCGCTTCAAGGTCGGCGTCCAGACTTCCCCCGCCCTGCTGGACCTGGCCGATGCCCCCAAGATCAAGATCCCCATGCTCGTCCTGCCCAGCAAGGACGAGCCGCTGGACGAGTATGAAAAGTACCGCGATGCCATCACGGTGCCCAACCGCCTCGAGTACTTTGCCAACCAGATCCATGGCTGGATGAGCGCCCGCGGCGATCTCAAGGATCCCGCTGTCTTGAAGGATTACGAGAGGGGCTATCAGCTCACCGCTGACTTCCTCGCTGAATACTTGTAAGCAACCACCAAAAAAAAAAAAAGACGTATATATAGAGATGCTTTGTAAACGCTTTCTTCTGGTCTTTTGTCTCTCATCATTGCAGCATCCTGTGGCATGCATGATTGATAACTATCCTCTGAGAGATGGATATATATATATATATATATATATATATACAACTTTATTTCCTCGCTGATACGTTTTTTGAACAGGTATCCCAGTCCATCCAGGCTTTGAAATCAGACAAAGGGCAAGGATTGAGCTGACTGTCTTGCTTTGCTTTGGTCCATAAAGGAGCAGCATGTGTTTTCTTCTTCTTTTTCTTTCTTGCTTCCTTCTTCCTTCTTCCTTCGTCCTTCGTCTTTCGTCCTTCTTCCTTCCAGCATTAATCCACTCTTAGATAGATGCCCTTCTAATCACCCTCCCCCCCTTTTCCCCTCCCCGAAAAAGCTGTAAAGAATACACTTTGGTTATGGTCAGAGCAACAACAAAAAAAAAAAAATAAGCCCAGCGCATGCAGTAAGCCAACCTACCTAGCTACCACCACCACCACCCATTGAATGCCTGTTAATGCCAACCAAAACAAAAACAGATGTCTCAGCAGGAGGGAGGGGGAGAAGAAAAAAAGAAAGAAGGGCTAAAACGCCAAAACATGCTATGTCCATCTTTTGTATAGAGTCCGGTTCAGTCAAATCCAATGATGCCCTTGTGCTTTGTGTGGCCCCCTAATTAAAGTGTTGAGATTCAGTCTATATCGAAAAGTGGCGATTTTGAGGGGGGGAGCAAAAGACAAACCACCAGCAGAAACAGCAATTTCTGCTGCTGCTGCTGCTGCTGCTTCATGATTCAATCTCTGCCTGATTGTTGGACAGAGGGGGGTGGAGAGGTGAGGGACGGTGGCTGCGGCTGCGGCTGCGGCTGCGGCTGCTGGACCAAGACGTTCTGGTTGTCAATGCTGCCGTTGCGGCCCTTTTCAACATCAATCTTGGCCTGCTTGCGAGCATCGCGATCGGCCTTTTCCTGCTGTCTGACCCGCTCCTGTTCCTGCAGGCCGGTCTTGGTCGTCTCATGCTCTCGGGTCAGCTCTTTCTTCTTGATGAAGAGCGACACCACGATGGCGGCGCCGGAGAAGGCGGTGTAAAAAATCCACATGATTTTTAGGCTCTGCGTGTACACGGAGCTGATGACATGGCGCTGCTGGGATGTGAGGCTGTGCAGCTGGCCGGACGTGATGCCGAACGCGGACGTGCTCAGGCGGTGGCCGAGCTCGGGGCCGACGGCGGCGACGAGCGTGGAGGTGTGTGATTTGAGCTCGTTTTGAAACACAACGGCGCCCAGGACGATGGACAGGGCGGTGGCGATGTTGCGGATGAAGCCAAACGTGGCCGTTCCGACCGCGATATCGTGGCCCTTGAGGTGGGATTGCAGTGCAATCAGGGGGGCCTGGAAGTTGGGCCCAACGCCGACGCCGGCGATCATCTGGTAGATGATAATCTTGGACCATTCCTTGTGATCGGGTAGGTCGATGAAGAGGCCAAATCCCAGGGTCATCACAGCTAGGCCAAACCAGATCGGTTCTCGGAATAGGCCGGTCTTCTTCATGAAGATGCCGCCCAGAGCAGAAGCGAGCGAGACCATCAGGACATGCGCAAACAGATAGACGCCTGACATGATTGGGGTGGCGGCAAGGACGACCTGGAAGTACAGTGGGAGGTAGTAGCCGGCGCCGATGAAGACGAAGCCGTGGAGGAAGCAGACGCCGAGGGTTGCAAGATTGGAGGTGTTTTTGAAGATGCGCAAGGGGATGATGGGGTACTTGGCGAACTTCCACTCGTTGATGAAGAAGAGACCGACGACGACGACGCCGAAGATGATCAGACAGAGGGTGAATGCCGAGCCCCAGGGGTGTGACAAGCCGCCGGATTCCATGCCATAGAGGAACATGACGACGCCACCGACGATGGTGAGCACACCGACCCAGTCAACCGCCTTGATGCCCTCGAGGAACGCGGTCTTGGGCGTGGAAAGCTGGAGGAAGAAGAGAAGCAGAAAGAGCGAGAGCCCGTCGAGGGGCAGGTTGATGTAGAAGCACCATCGCCACGTCACCTTCTCCGTGAAGGCGCCGCCGATGATGGGCCCGACGCCGGACGCAAGAGCCCAAGTCATGCCCATGATCGCGTACCACTTGGGGCGATCGCGCATCGAGAAGAGGTCGCCAACACAGACGTAGACGAGCACGACGAGACCACCACCACCGATCCCTTGAATGGCTCGAGCAGCAATCAGCATGCCAATCGAATTGGCCAGCCCGGCCACGAGGGAGCCGACCATGAAGACGGCATTGGCGAGGAGAATGATGGGTTTGCGGCCCCAGATGTCCGAGATTTTGCCCCAGACAGGAGAAGACGAGGCCGAGGCGAGGTTGTAGGCGCTGCCGACCCAGCTGTAGCCGGTTGACGAAGCATTGAAGTGCGTGGCAATCGTGGGCAGGGCCGTCGTGATGATGGTGACATCGAGCGCAGCCAGGAACAAGGCCATACACAGCGAGAAGATGATGATGGCGACGCGGGAGGCCGAGAGATGGGACGCCTGCGACGCGGTTCGCTTGAGGGCGGCCAGCTCCTCGGGCGACTTTTCCGTCGTCACTGTATCCGACGATCCTGACGCTGGAGAGTCTGCCGTCGCCGTCAGTCCAGCATTCTGCCCATCCACTGACACGTCGGCAGCATCATCAGCAGCCGGAGCAGCAGCAGCCGCCGCCGCCGCCGCCGCCGTCTGGTCCGGCGATTCCTTCTCTGTCGCCATCGTAATAGTTCCAAGAAGGCGAAGTTACATGCCAGAAGCAATGACGACAAGTTAACGATCAATAAAGACTTTGGTATTACTTCTTTGCTCCAAACGACTGGCTCTCGGTCTCGGTCTCGGTCTCGGCCTCGGCCTTAAGGAGAAGCGCGCCGCTAAGTCCGTGTGAGTTAGGACCGCCCCTTCCATTGTTTGTTGTTCAACAACCGCTCTCTACGCGCACAGAATAGACAAGTTCGAGTTGCTGCTGCTTAACCACACACCCGGTTTACTTGCTGTCCTTGGCCATTGCAGGCCAACAGTGGCTGGGCTCGTGCACTGCTGGGCCATCCAGGAGGTAGCCAATGATAATTTAGTATTCTAGTGGGGACCTGTCTGAGGCGTAGCCAATGATAATTTAGCATCCTAGTGGGGACCTGTCTGAGGCGTAGCCAATGATAATTTAGCATCCTAGTGGGGCAGTCCAAGCCACATACGTATCTTCCCTCCACCAAATCCAGGCTTGGTACTTGCCTGTTATGGCAAGTGCTCCCATCGAGTCAACCACCACCTCTCTGTTGTCACGAGCAAGCACCAGATGAAAGCAAGCATGTTTTTTCATTTTCCAGACGACCCTGTGGTATATACAGTCAAGACATTAAAAAAATCTCAAACTCCTATACTACACTAACAGGATCCAATCTGTTCTACTGTCCAACTACTCAATAGTAGCAAACAACCACTCTATGTTCTTAAATGTAGCCAGCCATCCCAAGAAGAGCAAGGACAAGAAGAAAAAGAAGAAGTCGTTCGGCAGTGGCATGTGTAGGTCTACAGGCAGCATGCATGTCATCATCATCAGCAATGCCCTCGGAAACAGACCACGGCCAGGCCCCCTCCCCAGTCATGTCAATGTCGGAAATATATGTCCTCGCATGCAACGGCTTGAGAGGGGTACTCGCGGGATTGAGAGGTGTATATATACATATGGTTTGGTTTGGTTTGCATGGGGGAGGGGGGAGCGGTTGTGCAAAATGATGAGCCTTTTTCTTTCTTCCCCCTCGGTTTTTTTCATTTCTTTCCTTCTTTGTTTTTTATTTTGAATTTGCATAAAAAGAAGTTTTGCCAACAGGCGGCCTTTTAGGGACTAATTACCTTGTATATCCATCCAACAGCATAATATCAAGTTTCGGTGTGTTTCGTCTATAAGATTAATATTTAGTGTTCGGTCTTCGGTATTCAGTTAATTACATGTGTAACCTGCTTAGGTTAATGTGTAATGAAGCATAGTTTCATACATGGTACTCGGCCGTTCTCGTAGCCAATCGTGTCGAATTAACATAACTCAGCTTCCTAACTCGTAACTCATCTTCTACTCTTCTCAGACCTCCTGTTTACCCGGGCTTACTCAATCCCTCTGGTTGAGGCTCTACAACTTGGAACTTGGGTATAGCAGACAGAAGCAAAAAGTAAAGAATCAGGGTGGGAAGACCCCCATCCATCATAATACATATTTGACCCAGCTGCTGTAAGTGCAAACTGTCCACAAACGCTCCCCGTCGTAAGCACATCATCTCGTCCAAATCCACTTTCCCGTAGTCGTTTTCGAAAGGATTGATTAAGTGTGTCAAATGAGCACCGCTTCCGTCCCATAAGAACCAGGTGCGCGCCCCCAAAAAAGGCCCCGCGATATGTGTGCTTGAAGCTAGTCAGTCTGCCCTGAGGCCAGGAGCTGACAGAATCCAAGAGTTCTCTGTTGACGCCATGGATGCCGGATGAGATATGTCCAATTAGGTCTAAAGCCGAGTTCTCCTGCAGGTAGTATCAAGTCTGCTGTATGGCTAACGCCAACCAAGTGACTTTCACACCCCGTCGAAATGCAGTCCATGCAGTCCATGCAGTCCATGCAGCCCATGCAGTCCGTGCAGTCCGTGCAGTCCGTGCAGTCCGTGCAGTCCATGCTTGTTAGTTGGCCTTGCGGCTAAACGTCCTCTTCAGCCAACCCCCTTTTTTCCCTTCCGGCGCGATGGGAGTGGGCGGCGGCATTGAGCTGGTTGACACCCCTCCATCCAGTTTGATCGGTTGCCTCGGGCTACTTATTGTCACCGCACTCTCTTTGGGCGGCGGTGCAGGTCCAGGTTGGACTGGTCCGCCATATGCGCCTCCATAGCTGGAACTCTGCTGGTGATGGCCATACGGACCCGGTCGGCCACCGCGGTAGTTATCGTGGTTCCACCCAGAAAAGGACTGGTCATTTGCGTACGGGTGGTTCTGCGGATGGTCCTGTTGTCTGGGCTGCGAGCCGTGGGTATCCGGCTTTCGAAGTTGGTAAATCTGGTCGTAGCTCGAATTGAGCGAGCTGGGGTTTGTGCTCTTGCCGTTTTCGGCATCGCTGCCGTTCGTCATCGTCTCATACGACGGCTGGTTAGAACGTGGTGAGCCAGAGATTGGAGATTCTTGAGGGAAGTGACCGCTGTTGTGACGGCCGTTGCCGTTGCTAGAGTACGGGTTTGGACCAGGACGCAGGCGCGGGGCCTGGGAATGCCCATTGTAGTATTGAGATTCTTGCGGATCTTCGACGACGGCGCCCGGGCCGGCGCCCATGCCGTAAGAGTTGCGATAGTAGCCGCCGGGAAGTCCGGGCCGGCCACGTGGAGAAGGCATGGGTGATGGCCCATCTGCAATGACGACATGAGTCAAATGACGAGAGGTAGCAGCGAGAAGAAGAATGGTGCTTACTGTTGTTGTTATTGTAGTAGCTGTTCTGACGGTTGCCGCCGCCCATCTCTGAATATTGAGATCCTGGCCGCATGTCAGCGATACTTGTCCGGAGCGAGACCGACGTGGGCAGATGCACAACATACCTGAGCGTTGGTGGGCATGGTAAGAGGAGCGACGATAGCTGGTGCCTTCTGCAGCCGCATTGAACGATCTGATGGTGTCCAGCGGTCTTTCGAACCGGTACCTCGTCGGATTGGACCGGTCGGGCTCGGTGATTCGGTTGCCTTGCGAGTCGTTGACCGACAGGCGTCGGAGGTTATCGATAGTCGTCTCGGATTGGGCAATCTCGGCTATCGATTGTCAGATCAGCTCAGAAGCCTGGGGTGCAGCTGTGTGACAACTCACCTGGGGTGGCTTCGGCCAAGGCCTTGGACGGATCTGCCTTGGTGTTGAGTCGTCTCTTATCCTTGGAGCTTTCAGTCAAGTCGAGCTTCTTGGACTCTTTACTGCGGCGGGAGTTGGCCGAGGCCGTGCTCATGGACGAGACTGCACGAGGGCGGTTCTGCCCAAGGTGAGATGGCTGGTCATAGCCGTGGGCGGGTTGGTCGACAACGGGTGGCGACAGGGTAGTCATTTGGGCGGCGGTCGGATGGTATGATGGTCAGAGCGGCAACGAGAGTGAGAGCAAGGCCCGTCAAGAGCAAGACAGGGGCGGTCGGCAGCCAGGGTCAGGCACAAAGCGGACAGATGTGTAGGAATACTGGGTTGAGTGATTGACGGACGATGTCGGAAGAAAGAGTGTTCCCGGGCCCGGTGGGCGGCTGAGCACAACGACAACGACGGCTTACGTGGTGTCTCAGGAAGAGTGATAGAAGGACAGGTACAGTGGTAGTAGTAGTGACGTGGAGGAGAGGGCTGGCACAAGACTGCAAGTGGCGCGGGGGGAGGTTGGGCGGGAGCTGGGTGGGAGCTGGTGAGCTGGCTCAGCGCACGTTTCAAAATGGTGGAGGCAGGCTAACAAGTAATTAATTACAAGCAGTGACTTTTGGGATATGCGAAAAGGACGACGAGGCGAGTGAGGAACAACTGGTGTTACAGATGCGATGCGATACGCCGCAAAAAGCCACCCCGGCGTGACGACGACGCGGATTGGGAGGCCGCCCACTTGGGGCCGTGGCTTATCTGGCAACCTGATGGCCGATCACTCCACATGTCAATCGCAGCATCGTAGCGTGTCTGCCATCAATTGTGCCATCGCTGTTGCGCGCACACACGCACACACACTTTTTTTTGGTGCCCTGCTAGGGGGCCTTGAACTGGAACGTGCCTGCTGTGAAGAGAATAGAAAGGCGTCGTGTCCCAACCGCACCCAATTCGTGAGTTTTGCGGGCCACCATGCCTATTACTGCCTAGCCAATCCCTACGAATTGTACACTACAAATTGAGTGGCTCCGCGGGCCGACCAGCCAGGAGCTGCTCAATGCATAAATACCGTCTCCTTGCAACCGTAAATGATGGGTGTCCCCTCCCAGCCCTGTGTGCAAAAGAGAAATCCCCGATCGAGTTCTGCAAGCAGTTCCGGCTGACGGGTTACCGTCTGTCTGTAGATAACGCGCTGGATTCAGCCCTGCTTATGCGGCAGTTGCAATTGCGGTGTGTGATGGGAGCTGAAATGCTGGCTGGTCTCCTCCACTCTGGAAGGCACGATGGGCGCAAACCAGTTTCTTACTCCTGCTGCGCCAAGACTGACAACCGTTTATCTCTGCGGACGCCCTGCTGTGGCCGCGCGGCCCCAAAGCGCGGCCATCACTGAATGTAGCTAGGATTCTTTTTCGATTACAGTATGATTGTTCGCCCCAACCGTCATTGATGATGATGATGACAGCTTTCGTGGGGCGGGGGACGTGGCAGGGCTCAAGACTGCGCTTGCCTGCTTCGTTCGCGGCCACAGCCCACTCCGCAAATATCCACTTTTCCGACAGGTCGGCTGCGACCCACTCATATGTGAGACATACCCACCATTGGAAGGAAGGGTCTTCCCACGCCGCACTTGACTCCAGCTTGAGAACACATACATCCTGTATGTATGTACTGTACTCGTACGTACACTCCCTGGCCAGGATTCCTCTGCACAAACAGTCACGACCGACCGACCGCCTTTTGCCCAAAATACGACTCTGCTCTCTATAGATCCGCTCAGACTCGGTGTACCGCTAACACCCAGCTCTTGTTCCCAAAGTCCCTCTTCCCCTGGCCTGAGTGGCGGCTTTAGAGTGCGGTCTAGCGAGACAGTAGTGCAGCCAGCACTAATCTCATTATCACAACAAGCTTTTATGTACATTAACTCAGCATAAGAGTGACGAGCAGGACGAACCCCACCAGATAGGAAGTCAAGTTGGCTCAGTCGGCGACAGGGTGCTTAAGCTCGTGGAAGCTAAAGGACCACCTGACATGCTTATGCTTGACAGGTGAGGGAAAAAGACGATTGCAAGGATGACCCATATCGAGCTTATTCTGCTGCGGGCTCAAACTGCCCCAAACGGCGGCCAAGACGAAAAATAAATAACTTAACCTAGCTCCAAGGTGCAAGCAAACGGCTGGCTCTGGTACTGCTCTCTGTCTGTCGTCCTCTGTCAAGTCTGGCTATTCTAGCGGATGGAAGCATTTGAGACAGTTGACCTTGATCGTCCATTCTCTCACCTCCTCACTGCTGCTCTTGCCAGGAACAAGCTTGACCCGAGCCACTATCGTGCCGCGAACCCTGTCCCGCAGTTCTTGCACAGTCACCTGCAGCTTATCTTTCTTGGGCTCCTGCTGCAGCCCCCGGGCCCTTTTCCCCTTCACTTTGGCCGTTGGCAGGGAAGGGGGCAGCCTGGTGGTGCCCTCGGCAGACTTGTCATTCTCCTGGCTCGGTGGTCGCGCCGCCTTGTTTTCTCCATTGCCCTTGTCCGGGTCCAGGTCCTGGTCCTGGTCGTAGCTGAAATCGGCCGCTCGCCTGTCGAGATGTGAATGCAGAGCTTTCTTCCGCATCTTCAGCCTCAGGCTGTCCTCCAGGTCCTTCTCCAGGCACTCCTTGTGATTCCATATCCCGCACGAGTCTTGGATGCATTTGAACATTACCCTGTCGGGGTTGTACTCCTTCCTGCACACGCAGTGCTTTCTAAGCGCTGACAGCGTTGGTTTGCCATCTGGGCCCGGGTTCAGATCAAAGGTCTGTCGCCAAAACAGAGGGTATAGTGGCCGCTCCTCGTCGTCGTCATCCTCCTCTGTCCAGTGCGAGACCTCGGCACGCCCGCTGATTGTGGTTGCCTCAACCACCTCAGCGTGATTGCTGAGCACGAGCTCTTGCTGACCGTGGTAGGGCTGTGGGCCGTCCGGCAACTCTTGCGGCCAATAGAGCCAAAAGACGCGCAGGAAGACGCGATGCTCATCCTCTGCTCTGGTCTCCTGTATCTTGCCCACCCACGTGTTTGTTCGTTGGTAGTTTAAAACCTCCTCCTGCGTCGCGTCTGCTGGTGGAGGGGGAGGGGGAGGGTAGGTGCGGTTGACGAGGATGAAGGTATCGATGGGGAAGTCAGTCTCCTGATCTATTTCGCATGTTAGCACCAGTGGAGCCACGACTACTACCTCTGCGCCAGCGGAGACCGAGAAACTTACACTTGACATTTCTGTACCTTCGCATTTCACTCCACTTGCTGCCCGGTCTGATGCCGTACTGGATCTGCAGTTCGGCAGGGCCTGGCGTGTCGCTGTCCACGCACACGTCCAGCGGCCTTTTGCGCGACTGGGCCGGAGATGGAGTTTTGGCCGGGCATTGCACCGTGAAGCCTGGCTTGTCCATCTCTGAAGCCTTGCGTTTAGGCATTGTAAGCGCCGGTCGTTGATCCTGTCGCGTCCACGAAGCGCGCGTAGCGGGTGCACGCAGACACGCGTACGCGGGACCCTTTTCGCTTCAATACACTAGTTAGTTCAAGGCCTGTACAGAACAATGAGAGTGCCGCGGGAGGCGGGAGGCGGTAAGCAAGGGCGACGAGTCGGGGTCAACCAAGCCCCCAATGCGTCTGATAGGATTCCCTCGCGGCGTAACAGAGGCGTAAAGCTAAGTATTGCTATGGACTGACTGGCTATACATACCTGTGCAGAGGGCCGATTGAGCTCTAAGGTTAATTAGCACGAATGAACGGACCGTTGGTCTTTGAAGATCCTCACGCCCTTTTAGGCCGCTCAATCGAAGAAATGTAGAAGTGGCTTGACTTCCTTGGCTATTCAACCAGTTACAACAACGCAGCCTTGCCAAGAGTGTCTGTCAGGCTGAGCAGTCCCTCACTCGCCTTCGCCACAGGGAAAACGAAGTGGAGGATGTTTGCTGCAGCACCAAGTCGAGGATGTGTGCGGTCATTGAACTTGTCCTCTTGATGCTCTGAGCCAAGCCGATATATCTCCTTAGCCAGAGGCACTTCAGGACCAGGAATCGGATTTCGGCGACTTTTGGTGGCCCAGCCACCAACATTTGGCATGGAAATGCCCCAAATTACCGCCTAGACCAAGGGAAAAATCTCTCAGCCAAGCGTTAAACACCCGAGCCCCAGTATTGATAGATATGACTGCTCGTGATAGAAATGTGCATCAAGATTTCATTATTCGAGGCCTGAAACTGTTCTGTTGCCACGTCGATAACCAGTAAAGATGCAGCCACGAGGACACCATCGCTGCACCTGTACATATCATTTCAGCCATCCATCGTTTCCAGGTCCCTTCTGCTTCTCTCAGGCCTTTGCCTCGGTCTTCTTGTCTCCACCGCCACCGGTGGTGGGTAGACCAACGAAAATCTTGAACGAGTCGTAGATCATCCATTGCAGACCTAAGCTGAATTAGCACACCCTGCCCAAGGAAATTGTTATTATCAGTCGGTTGCCTACCTGTCAGCGTACCAATCATGACAATTCTGACCGGTAGACCATTCCAGAGACCACCAAAGCCAATCTTCTGATAGATGCGACCAACAGCAGCACCAAAGCCCTCGCCGGGAGCTCGGTCAGCATTGAGCTTGCTGACCATCACGTCTGCTGGATGAGAGATAATGGCGCAGAGAATACCGGCAAGATAACCAGCAGTGAAGGCAACACCAGTCTGTGCACCCTTGCTGTAGTCGTTCTTCGTGCCGGGGAGATAGTTGTAGATCGCTGCCACAATGGTCTCAAAGGAGGCAAACTTCATCATCGTGTATGGGATCTGTCGGCCCCAGAGCGGGTACAAGCCCTTGTACAGACTAAAACCTTGGTCAGCCACCCTGATATCAAGCCTGATTGGCGTCCAACCTACCCGCCCACGCCTTCTTTGTTTATGATGGACGAAATTCCAGACCAGGTGCCCGTGAATTCAGGCGGAATGGTTGTCTGCATGCGCACCTTGACGGCTTCAAAGGGACAAAGACCAATGTCGGCGATGAATTCGGCCGAGGCCGAGGCTGATAAGTAGAGAACAGTCTTGTAACGGTCCGCATTTTCCTCGCCAGCGAGTTCAGAGTAGAGGTGCTTAAAGTACTCGTAGAAGCCATACTTGCCAGCGCCCTGCACCGAGTATCCCACAAAGGTTGGGCCCCAGCCAGTGAAGATGCCTCGGAGGCCCTCAGCGCGGCCGATCTTGCCCCAAGCTTCGAAGTTGCTCTTGTAGAGGCTGGGGTCCACTTGGCGGCGACACTTGACAAGATCCAGGGGCGTGACTGCGGTATGGGTGGTGCCCTAGACCAGTGAGGACCGTGTTCAGACTTGGGCGACAGGGTCAACATACGCAGGCAAGAATACCTCCAAAAGTGCAAGCAGCGTAGTATTTGCCCGTGTAGAGCTCGATGCCACCGACCTTGGCCTGCGCCTTGCCACTGGCCTTTTCAATCTCCTTGGAAGCTGCGTCTGACAGCTCAACAGCCTTCTCCTTGACGGTGTCAGCGGCGCTCCATGCCGAAAAGATAGGTCGCTTCTGCGGGTGGGCAGCAGGCGGGGCCGGCTTATAGAAGCATGAAGTGGGAAGGAAGGTCTGGTAGATGGCTGTCGCCTCAGGATATAATCCGACCATGATGCCGAAGACTCTGGGGGTCACAGCCCAACTGAGGCAGCTAAATCTGAACTATACCAGGCCGTCCGCGACACTGAAGAGATCCCGTCTAGCAATTGAACAATCCAGAAAGGGAGCAGAGAGCCCTGGGGTTCAGAGCTCTGGAATTGAGAATCAGATGGTTGGTTGGGGTACGCAGTTGCGTGCAGGAGGTGCTCTTGTGAGCAGGGTGACTGGTTGTCGCTTATCAGAGGAGGAGCTTCCCCCACATTTGCGGGTTGCGCTTGCCGCAAAGGCAAACCCAGGGAAACCCCACATTACCCCAGCACTAGCCTTCTGTCCAATCGCCCCACCTGCCAAGAACCCCGCTACGCCTTTTCTGGACTAATTAGGCTCGGCAACGGAAAAACCATAATTCTGTAACTTCAGAACAAGTTACCCTAGGCTGGCTTATTGTCCAACACAAAGGGTGAAATGGCCGCATCACTTGACACGCCTTCCAGTCATAATGGCCCGGTGCCAGAGACCCAACCAGGCGCAAAGCTGGCCGCTTGGGCGGACAAGTATCGTGGAGCCACAGTCGCCGACTTGGATCTGCCACCAGCACTTTCAACTTCTCCCAGCGTTTCCCTACAAGAAGCTGTGCTATCGGCCGCCTCGCACGACTACTCTCATCTCACCGTTTTGTCGGAGCGCAATCGATCGCTTCTTGGCTACCTCTCTATCTCAAAACTCAAGGCCTTGTTCGACTCGAAGCAGCTGCAGCCCTCAGATCCTGTGAGCAAGGCAATGGTCCGCTTTCAAAGAGATCGAGGCCGCAAGTACATCCCCATCACGACGGACACTGAGCTTGCAGAGCTTGAAGGCTTCTTTGAAAACATTGGATCGCTTGCCACTGGCACTAGGCAAGATTTTGCCGTGGTGACGGATGGAAGCCGCAAATTCGTTCTTGGTGTCGTTACAAAGGACGACCTGCAAGAGTTTGTCAAACGCCGGCCGTCGTATGATTGAGCACTATCTCCAACCTTCAAACGAAGCTCTTGGTTCTACTCTGGCCCAGACTGTCATGCAATGGAGAGGTGACACTGGCCGGCACGTGGATAGCACCAGGCACGAGGTTTCAGGGAGGCCGAATCTCAATAAAGGGCCCCCATCAGATTACGATCTTGTTAACCCATGGTTAATAAGGTGGCCATGGGGGCATCGGTCTCTAAAGCCGAACCTAGTTGATCCAGAGGAGTCCGCTGCCAGTTAGATGCCAGTATAAGGGCATATCAGAGATTTGGGAGCATGTTTATGTCCAGCTATTGTAGACTAGATTGCGAAAGACAGGATCAGAAGCTTTTCGGATTCATGTCGTCTCCCGCTTGTCGACTCCCATATCGCCACTGACAAGGTATCTAGCAATGCGGTGAGCGGGGGCGTGCGACAACGAGGTGACAACGGCATGGAAACTCGTCCCGCCGGGTGACTTTACCAAGGGCAACGGTTCGGATAATAGAGGGATTGCTGGAGTTTGGTCGCTGTCAAGACGAGGCTGAGCTTATGTAAGTAAGGCTATATCCGTCCGTTTCCAAATATCCCACTCTTCCATTCTCTAATAATTTTTCTTGCTGACGATGGCGTCTTTCAATCTCGGTGAAAAGCCTCTTTCACCTGCCCAAGGCGGCGTGGATGGCTCAAATGTCGTGTCCGACGTTACGCCCGCCGTTCCACTGTACGTCCCCCCCCCTTTGTTACTGCATAATTCTCCCCTTTAACACGCACATCTTAGCTCCGTCATCCTCAAACTTCTTGGCTTCACTTTTGCGATGATAGTAGTGCCGCTGGGCAGCTTCTTCTTCACTCGAGAATACGTCTTCAACGGCAGCGCGATCTACTCTGGAGCCTTTGCCGCTCTGATGGCCAACGTCGTCTTGATCGGCTACGTCATTGTTGCTGTGTTGGAAGATCAGGGCGATCAGAAAGCGGTCCAGGAGACGAAAAAGGACCAATAGATTACCTCTGATTCGCCTTCTCCCCCGGCCCCTCTTGCATTCTTTCTTCTCAAAGACTGCATACCGAGAAGGAATGGAAAACAGTTGGCTAGCTGTGTGTATTATCGTTCCTTGCCTTCTCTGTCTGGGCAGGGTTGAATCCCAGGAGCACCATGGGATGTGCAAGTACCCGACTGCAGGCCAATCACTGCCCCAAGGATATTACCAAGAAATTTCGTCAAATCTGGCTCCCTCAATCAGCATCAATATTAGGGAAGTTATGCCTGGGCCACCGGTCCCCCAGGACAGGAGGAAGGAGGGCGGAATGGGAGGGCGAGTACTCAAGACAAAGACAGCAGTTTGCACCTCGACATGTGTGCCATGACGCAGTGTATCACGCCGGATATGACCAGTTCGCTGCACCAAACTATGAAGGGCTGAATGGAAGAAGGACTCCGGATCTGGATAGAATATCCTCAATTGCACTCTCGTCACAAGCCGTCCTTGCCGCCGTGATGGGCATGCAGGCAACCCTTTCCCTCAGGCCCCCGAGCGCGTTTCAAACCCCGCTCCGCCAGTCATCACTTTGCTTGTGCCTACAACTCATGTATGGTGGGACAGCAGCCCTGGCCACAACTTAGCTTGTATTTGCCCCGCCCCGATACCCTCCGAGTATTTCTTCAATCTCGACTCCGATTGATCGGTTCGTGAAGCCGTGGCTCTTCGGAACAATAGTATTCGAATGTCGCAGCCGCCAAGGCCAAGCTCTCTATTTGTGGACACCCCTGTATGGAGGGAGAAGAGTGAGATCCTTGACAATAGCAATGAATGTGACTGTTTCAATTAGCCTTGCAACTTGGATTGTTTTAGGTGGGAACTTCTCTTGATATTCTTGTGGTTGTTGGTTGTCTGTTGATCGGTCTTGGCACCAACTCCCACATATTTATTTTCTCTTGGCTCATTTATCTTCTCTTCTCCCCTCCCACCACCATGGACCTCACCTCCAGAATGAATATGATGACCTTCTGCAAGGAGCCCTGGATGGAGCATTCCCTATGCCTTATTTATCCATCCTCGTTTCAACATTGACCCTGTAAACTTATCACCCCCTGCAAGAGGTGAACTTTTGATGACACTAATGCAAGTGGCAGGCATTAGTCCTACCATGTTGTGCTGTAATTGTGCTACAATCAGTGTCTTCACTATTACCACCTGTTCTCTGAATGTCAAAATATTGACACTTGATCAATGTGAGTATCACTCCCAAGGGCTAAGCATAAGGAGATTGAAAGGATGACTTGTTTGTATTATAACAGCTATATGGACAGTTGCAATGTGAAGGTCCTTGATGGTGTTTTCACTTCGTCTTCAATCATTGCATGGCAACTTGACAGCAGTTCAGAAGCAAGTTCCCGCCAGAAACCCTCGAAACATCCTTGTCCTACCCCAACTCTGTGTGCCATGACATCCCCATCAACAACCATCACTTGCATTATTGGAAGGCCTATTGTTGATAAGACAATATAGCTAATAGTCTAGCGTTATCTGACTAGACAGTGAATACATGCTCTCGATCAAACACAAAGAACCATGTGGCCAGCAGACCAAGATATGTCACACAATCCACAGCAGTGTGTTTGCTCAAGGTATGGATGCCCCAAGTCTGAGCACTCAACGGCTTCACCCAGGGAAGCCGATGAACCGCCTTCCCCTAACCAGCCCGAAATGACCCGCCTCGAGGTCAGGCAACCGGTTCCACAGAAGGATGAGTCGCTAGTGAACGCATAGTACTCTCAGAAGATCAGGATCCTGTTCCACAATTGGTTTAGACAATCCCAAGGCTGAGGGCACATACTCCCACCAGGACAAGTCTGACTGGCTGCAAAGGACAATGGCTGACTAACCATATCCAGCTTACCGGATGACTGCTCAGGATGACTGCTCTAATCTAAGCCTACTACAATTAAAGGCCCAAATGGCTGTCACTCTGCTGGTGGGGGCACTAGACAGAGAATGGACACAGCTTCCCACGGTGCTGGAATTCTTATTGAACAAGTTACTGTCACTCCTGCTATTCCCTGTGGCTGTACCCATGACTCCAGAGACAAACCATTGCAGTATGTCTTCTGTCACCTCTTGAGCATACTTGTACACCTCTGAATATCTATTTATTTTGTGAAATCCCCTTTCCATCAGATTAATATCTATATTTCCCCCTTTCACCCTGGATCACAAGCTTGATTTTCTTATCTTACTTCTCCCTCAACTCATCAACAGCACTCTTGAGTGTGCATTATCCGTGTTTCCCTGAACACACAACCACTTTTCCAGCAGATTTCTCCCTCTCTGTCTTTGCCCCTTTGACCTCGAGGTTATCCTCCCCCAGAATCCTTTGGCGAACAGATGGGCATAGTCCGTCTCGATGTCCTTTGGACAAGCCTAGGCATTGGTATGTCAGAATCCTGCCTCGGCCTACGTGGTGAACCATTTGGCTAACCAACAGTCCCAAGCCTGTACCATTTCGTCTGCCCGGGCGGGCGTCGCAGTCACTGCCATCAGTCCTCAGTTGCCCTATTTGGAAATACTGCCGACATGTATGCTCCAGCCCATCCAGACCAACAATGCCCGCTTATGAACGGCCCTGTCCAAGGTCCTGTCTCAGACGATTCATTGAATAGGACCTACAATCAGCCCATTCCGGACTCCGTTTTCCGTCCCTTCACGTCTGAACAGAACCACATCCTCACAACCATACCAGGCGCATTTGGTCCAGGTTGGAATACTGTATCGAATCGAAACCGCTTCCCTTCTGTACCCGCCAATGGACTTCCAAGCACCTGGAATGTAACGCCAGAGATGACTGTTGAACCGCATCCGCAGTTTATTCCATCAAATCGGAATCTGAATGGTTCGCTTCTTTGCTCGCCCTGGCTGGCCCAGCGTCCTAGAAATCCATTGCCACAAGTGCCAGCAACTGCCCTCTCGACGACAGCCATGGTGCCGCAACCAATCTCGCACCTCACGCAATTCTTTTGGCAGCCAGATACTGCACATGGCATTCAGCAACTCGGGCAGGGCTTCGGGCCAAACAGTTCTGTGCTCACCTGCCCAACTCCAGGGTTGACTTCTATGTCCGTTGTTGAAAGCACTCACACAGATAGTGTCACATTCGGTGGGCATGGGTATCGTCTTGGGATATCACCTCCTCAACAGGCCGGGCCTATTGCCTGGCAAGGTCCACGAGTGCAACAGAGCGCTGCTGACGGCTTGCAAAGCTCTACTGGAGGACTTCTCATGTCTGATATGTACGGCATCTCGGACCAATACTTGATTGCGGAAGATGCTGATGCACTTCCTTCTCTTGGTTACCTGCCGAAGTGGGCTTGGGACGCAAACCCAACAACAAATCCGACAAATCCAACGTTTGGGGAGTACTCTGATACTACCAAGTTGGAGCACCAGACCTCAAGTTTCGAGCCTGTCGAGCCCTGGCGGCAGTTCCGCGACACTGTCGACCCCAGCGAGCTTGGCTTGTTCGACAACTATGCCAGTCTGGATGATGGAGAGAGCATCATCAATCCATTGAGCGGAAATGTTCAATCAGGCCTGCCAAATGATATTGACCCTTTTGGCCTTCTCACGCAAGCTGACGCACCAACCTTGGATAACCAGCAAGTACTGGAACCATTCATTCCGGACTCAGTATTTGACCAAGAGGGCTTCGACGGCTCTGCCCACACGACCGAGCATGATGCAGAAGATTACTTCAGCCCAAATAAGCCGTACGCCCAGTCAACGTCTGGATTGCCGAGTGTGTGTCGTGGAGACCCTGGACGTCGCAACACCAGTCGGGACGAGGAGCTGATCAAGCTCCGCATGCTGGGCGTGTCGTACCGCGACATCAAGAAGAAATACGGATTCGATGTGGCCGAGTCAACACTGCGAGGACGGATCCGCAGCCTGACCAAGGCAAAGGAGCAACGACTGCGCAAGCCTGTGTGGAAGCCTAAGGATGTAAGTGTCAAGACACATATATCCCTGTTTGCAATCCACTCCGCTGACTAACATACCCTTCCAGATCTCTCTCCTATGTTCATGCGTGATCGAGTTTGCAATCCAGCACAATCTGGCCGTCGAGGTCGTTGGCTCGCACGATCAGCCCGTGCTTGTGTCGGAGGAAACAGTCAACAAGATATCGTGGAAGCGGGTGGCAGAAACGATGGCGAAACGGGGAACATACCACTACGGCAACGCAACGACCAAGAAGAAGTACAAGGAGGTTCGCGACGAGCAACTGCGGCGCTTTGCCCACTGAGAGGAACGGAGCGAGCAAGCGAAATGATGTACATGATGGCAATCACTTCAGCGGGATTTTGAATTTCGGGTGGCCAACCGACTTTTGACTGTACAGAGGAGGGTGGTGGTGGTGGCTGCTGTTACAAACGGGAGAGGCTGGTCCTACGTTTCTTTTCCCTTTGGTTTTGCCCTTGATACCCAGAGATACCCAGAGATACCCAGAGATACCCCTTAGATCAGATGCTCGAGAGCGCTGGCTTTTGAGCTCAGCGAGGCGTCCAAAGCCATGAGAAGGAGGCCCAATACGATAATCCATACCAATAACCACACCGCGTATTGCTGACATTATCAGCTGCATCGTAGACTCTGCTCTGCTCTGCTCTGCTCTGCTCTGCTCTGCTCTGCTCTGCTCTGCTCTGCTCTGCTCTGCTCTGCTCTGCTCTGCTCGGCTCTGCTCTGCTCTGCTCTGCTCTGCTCTGCTCTGCTCTGCTCTGCTTGCTCCTCACCACTCTACACCCACAAGCAAACCTTGCCACTCGCATTCCCACCAGCAACCCACTCGTTGCTCTCATGCCACACGGCAACCGCAGGCACCGCCGTGATCCGGTTCTCATCGTCACCCAGCTGGGCCAACTGAGAGCCGTCGGCGGCGTAGACGTCGACAAAGCGGTTCATATTGCCAATGGCAAACTTCTGAATGCCATCCGTGGGGCGGCGCTGCCACTGCGGGCGCAGGATTGTGACCCAGCGGCCTGGAGTGTTGTTGTTGTTGTTGTTGTTAGTAGGACGAATCTCAACTTTGGTAGAAGAGGGGCAGGAAAAAAAAAGAACACACCTGTCTGGTTATTGTGCCGGATCACAACCTCAGGCTTCATCGCGGCGTCGTCGAGCGTGCGACCCGCCGGCCAGGCTGTCATTCCTCCTCCTGAAGTATCGACACCAAAGCTGTGAATCTTAATCGTATCATCATAGCTAGTCGTAGCAACCTGGCCGGCAGCGTTGAACGCAGCATGGCTCACCGACAGCCTCGACAGGTGCTCGCCAACGAGCGTGGGCAGTTTGATGTTGTCATTGTCATCGCCATCGCCATCGCCATCGCTGGTAGCCGTAGTAGTAATCCTACGCAAGTCCCACAGCTTCATGGTGCGGTCGAGCGAGGCGGTGGCCAGGTAGTGCGGCGCCAACGGGTTGAGGCTGAAGCCGCCGATTTTCTTGTCGGAGAGCTGGTACGTCGTCGTCGCCGCCGTCGTCGTTGCGGAGCGAGCGGGTCGTGCTCGTGCACGGGTATCGTGGATTCCAAGACTGCCGCTGAGGGTGGTGAAGTAGAGCACGTTGGGGTTGGAGTCGGCCATGTCGATGCCTGAGAGTGGCTCGTCGTCGGTCGGGTCGGCGGGGCCGTAGACTTCGGTGGCGAGTGACTTGTGCAGGTCCGTTGCGCGGATGGAGCTGTCGTAGCTAGCGGTGTACAGTGTCTGCGGCTTGCTGGGGTGCATGTGCATCGCGCTGATGGTGCGCGTGTGCGGCTTGATGGTTGTGATGGATGGCTCGGCTTCATCTTCATCTTCATCCTCGTCGGCGTCGGCGTCGGCGTGAGGCTCTGTCTTGAGCTTTGTTTTTCTGCTGTTCCTTCTTCGAGCATGACCGTCGTCGTCATCGCCGTCGTCGTCGTCGTCGCCCCTATCATCCCCCTTCGCCCCCTCTCCCCTGCCTGGCTGACTCGCATCCAGAATGCCCAAATTGCCGACCTTATCGCCCACAAAGACAATCGGCTTGGCCTGCGTGGGATGGATATGCATCGAGTAGATCCGCTCAGGCACGACCTTCAGCCTGGCTGGCTCAAACGCATCCCACAGCGCCAGCTTGTTCATCCGCGCACGGAGCGCCTTGACACTGCCATGCTTATCTCCACCAGCTGTATCATCATCATCATCATCATCATCATCATCGCCATCGCCGTCAAACGTCCTCTCGTACTTCCCCCTGCCGCCCTTCAACAGCACATCGGTGCCGAGGACAAGACTGCCCTCGAACTCGATATCCTCCTGGCGGCGCAGTCGCTGGATGCGCTCCTCCTCCTCTTTCGCCGCCGCAGCCTCGCGCGCCGCCCGGTCGAGCTCCTCGGCCTGGTCGGATCCTGCCTGGATCCCTGCGAGCCGGCTGGATGTTCGCCGCGGGCCAGAGAACTCGACGCGCTCGCGCTTGATGCGTTTGGCCGCTGGCTGCTGCTGCCGGCCCTTGGCTGATGATCCGCGCTTTTTGTTGGCTTCGCTATTGTCATCGTCGCCATCGTCATCATCATCTTTTATTGCTTGCCGAGTATGTGATCGCCGTGCTGGCTTAGCAACAACGGCTTGTGCTTTCGATTGGAGGTTCAGCTGTTTAAGGAGCGCATTGCGCTCAGCGATGTTGGCCAATCGTTGCGCCTCGAAATCGGAAATCGCCATGAGGTGAGGATATGCACGGCTGAGTAATAGTAGCAGATAATGGACAGCAGGACGGGAGAGGTGAGAATGAATCAAGAGTGCACCGCGCAGTAGAGCAGCACTTTACGCGCTTCGCGTGTCGCGTCAGACGCGGCGCAGAAAACACCGACGTCACCGCCTTGGAATTGAAGTGATCGTCTTAAGGAGCCCATGCTCTCTACTTGCTGGTGACTCTCTTCTAGAGCCATCTTAACAGGTAAAATAGTGTGTCTGACACCTCCTTAGGCCGAGTGTTCCCTTTTCCCTTGTCCTGGTCCTTGCCTCTGGCAGTGCTGGAGATCCCAGTATATTACCCGCTGTCGAGGGCACTGAGGTGAGCAAGCAGAAACTTGCAGCATGTCAATGCGTATTTGCATGCCCGGGTAAAGTTCTCGTCCTGCTGTTGCTGGAAGCCGACGCCCAGTTTGATCGACACAAAGCCCGACTTGTCGTTGCCAATCCTATCACCCTGGATCCGATACGGAAAGACGGCCTTGGGCAGAGGCCGAGTCGCTGCAGCTCGCGCCGAGCCGAGTCTGCCCTCATTGCCGCCTGCTGGTAGCTTGTCAACATAGTCGCCTAGCTGGGCAAGACAGTCTAGGAACGCAGCCAGACCGTTGTCGAACCGGTTGTAGATCCGAAGCCTGGCGAGGGGAATCTCGCCACTGCTGAACAGCTCCAGGGATGTGACTTTGGGTTGTTGACTCGAGTCAGCTGCCAGCCTAGACCTCTGGTTGCCAGGCACACTGCTCTGGCTGCTTGATGGAGCTCTCTGCGGATACTCCAGCTTTTCTATCCGGGACGTGCTCCCCATCGGCCTCAACCGGTAGCCCTGAAACTCATACCCGAGTCTCTCGGCCACAGTGGCCAGCAGAAGTAGCGTTTGCCCCCAGCCGGCGTTGATCTCTGCCCATTCGACATTGTGTCCGGGCAACCGGCCAAGTCTCAAGCCATTGATCGTGGCAAAGGAGCCATCGTGGCCAATGCAGAAGGCGTCGTTGTAGACGTTGGTTCGCTGCAGCTTCTCCAGCTGCTGTTCGTCGTGCAGAAACTTCAGCTGAAGCGATGCCAGCTCAGTATTCAGCAAGTGCATCTCCTCATCAAAGGCATTGCGAGATGCCCAGAAGGCCTGTTCTTCTTCACCCAGCGCCTTGCTTTCTTCTTCCAGATCGGCCAGCTCGGCTTCAAGCTCGGCCTTTTCCTTCTCAAGCGCCAAAAGCTCTTTCATTCTCTCCTCGTCCTCCTTCTGCAGATCGGCCAGTTCCTTCTCAGCCTTGGAGTCATCCTCGCCCATGCCAGCGGCCGCATTCTGCTGTAGCTGCTTGAGAAAACCGGCATAAGCATCGCGCTCCCTAGTGGCCGCAGCAAGACGAGCGGTATAAGACTGCAGGAGCAAAGATGTGCACTCAGAGCAGATCGGGTGGTCGATGTCTGAGTGGGACGAAAGGATAGAGAATAAGCGCTCATTCTTTAAGACTCTGGCCGCCATTGAGACGCTGTCTGCTTCATCCTTGGTGCTGCTCTGTGCCGTGGTAGTGTCTGCGCTGTTGGGACCGGTGGTCTTGTTGCTGCCAGGGTTGAACACCTGCGACTGAGTGACTTCGACAAACGACATCTCTGGCGGTCTGGCGGTAGTAGGGGGCGAGTAGCTGTCATCGTCGTCGCCGCGCGGGGCTGGTATCGTCCGTTTCTGCGCAGGCGGGCCCGAGTGCTTCGAGGCCCGATCATAGCGCTCTTTCCGCTCAACTGGATAATTGAATCGTGACGGAGAAAGGCCAGACTGTTGAGATTTGCCGGCGGAGCCTAGACAAGTCAGGACAGTGGACTGTAAAGGGTTCGAGGCGACACAGACCCACAAGTAATTCGAACGCCGCCGGATTGAGCTCATCGAGAGAGGCGTCGACCATGAGTGGGGTGCGACATTTCTGGCAATACATTGTCACCGCAGTGGCATGGACATCATCAGAGTAACATGGTTCCTGGCGAGAGTCAGTCTTGCTTCTCTCGTTGAATCGATTTGTGACCGCACATACGTCATCGCGAGGCTGGCAACATGTCATGCGCAGCCTTGTACAGCGCGTTCGTACGTGACTGGTCTTACACTACATTTTGGGAAGGAAGTCTCCTCTCTTCTTCCACTTTTCCCACTTTCCCTCTCTTCTTCCACTTTCTCTTTTCTTCCACTTTTCCTCTTTTCTTCCACTTCCCCTCTTTTCTTCCACTTTCTCTCTTTTCTTCCACTTTCTCTCTTTTCTTCCACTTTCCCTCTCTTCTTCCACTTTGCCTCTCCTCTCATGATAACTTGACCAGCCTCTCACCTAATCACACAGACACTGAGGCACCATTCAAACCATGGATCCTGCCGCCCCTGCTATTCAAGCTCCCCACCAGCTTGGCCCGCAACCAAACTTCGAGGCTATGCAACTGTGTATCAACGGATTTAATGCTGAAGTCGCCAAATTCCCGAATATCCCCGCAATTGCGGAAGGCAACGCTATCCTGATGCAGTTACAGCAGATGCAGCTGCAGCTGCAAGAGATACGCCATGATCTAGCTGACTTGCGAGGAACCATGGCACAGGATCGGATCCGCCAGAACGCCATGTTAGTAGCACAGACATCTTGTTGAATATCTTTGGATACTAACTCAACTAGTGATCACAATGGTGTTGCACGGGTTGAAAACTCCCGGGCTGCCAGGGACAACTTTGAGCTGGTCGCCTTTCATGCTTTGAATACGAACGAGCCTATCCCAGGCTTCCCTGAGACACCATCGCAACTGTCAACCCTACCGGGCAATCAACTCGACCCTATCTTGGCCGCACTGGGTCTTCCAGGTGGAGGGAATATAGGGCAGAGGCGCAAACGACTAGCCCAGCACATTGGGCTGGTCATTTTTCTGTGAAGAGAGCATGGAGTTGCTGAATGAAGAGAGCATGGAGTTGCTGAATGAAGAGAGCATGGAGCTGCTGAATGAAGAGAGCATGGAGCTGCTGAATGAAGAGAGCATGGAGCTGCTGAATGAATGTCACGTGGGGACGATGGTTGGCGTGCGCTTGGCGCACAGTAGTATTATTAGCTCAGATCATATCGGATCAGGAGAAGAGAGACAACAAATACAATACTGAGAAGACACCAATCTGATCCCGACGGATCGAGACCATACTTAAACCAATAAGGGATTCCTATCCCACCAAGGGGGATTGCCCCCCACCCAACGAACCAACCCCGGCGGCACCACATGATAATTGGTAGCAACGCTCACGCGAGCACGGTCTTCCGGGTTACACCGCCCAATCAGCTGCGGGGCATCAACGGCCAAGGCGAAACCTGGGCACAAGTAATACAATAGAACAGTGCCTCTTAACTGTGCCAAGAAAATACGTAACACGTGACTACACCTCGCTTTCTGTTTCGCCTGTATCAATTCCATTTTGACTCGGTTTGCTTTATAATTGCTCCTACACATAGTTATTACAATTCTCCTCCTACGGTAAACGTTTCATCCAGATCCACGCAGGTTTCGTAGGGTAATTGCGATGGAAACAGTCGCCGTTCCCCGTCACGTGACCTGGCACACAGTAGAGTAGATTCTACGATGCCAAGAAGTACGTACC
>QQSL01000088.1:0-78991 GCA_003693665.1 Chaetothyriales sp. CBS 134920
GAGCAGAGCCGAAATGGAATTGATACAGGCGGAAAAGAAAGATGTGTGTGGTCACGTGGTACGTGTTTCTTGGCACAGTTAAGAGGCACTATTCTATCTAATAATACAATAGAATAGTGTGCCAAGAAACACGTACCACGTGACTACACCTCTCTTTCTTTTTCGCCTGCATCAATTCCAATTTGGCTCTGTTCACTTTACAATTGCTCCTACGCGTAGTTATTACTATTATCCCCCTACTGTAAACGTTTGATTCAGATTCGCGCAGGATTCGTCGAGCAATTGCGTTGTAAAGATCTGGCATTCCTCATCACGTGACCTTCGACACAGTAGAGTAAGAGTAAGATTCTGCTGTTTTCACGATCACGTGATATCTCTTGCGCCCCCAAAGGGGGCGCGAGCGAGTACGGAAGTTGTCTGCCTTGGCAGGCAACATAGAACTCGTTGTATTATTAGATGATAGTACGGATTACCATGGTATGTAATGAGAAAGAAAAGCCGAGGGGTTCCTGAATTTTTTGCATTAAAAAGGGGGGCCGGGGCTGTGTGTGCGCGCTAGTCCAGATTCAGCTGCGTATCCCAGAAACAGTCACAGCAAGCTGACTATTCCCCTTTCGTCCATCACTCATTTATTCTAAGAGTCTGGAAAAGAAGCAGGCTGGCCGCCTTGGCGTATCAAAAAAACACTCACTACCTTAGATGGGGGAATGGTGAGACCAACGAGAATGGCAAAATGGAACTGGATTGGGAAGACATCAAGAGTCTCTGCTAACCTCACTGACATTCTCGGCAGGAAAACATAGATCTTTTTGTTCGAAGGAAATGGCTACTCCCAGTGTCCCTGAAAGCATTAAACAGTAGACGATAATTCACCAGGACACCTGTCAGATGTGTGTATACAAGCCAAGCCAGTCAGTCCATCATAACTAGGCTAAGACCCAAAGATGGGAACCTGTGGTTAGCAAGTCATATGCAACTTTACCAGCCCACAACAGGGTCCGTCCAGCCTGGCGAGTATAGCTTTTATAGTACAGAAGTGGCGAGAGCGACGTTGCAAGTAGAGTCAGAAATAGCCAAGGTACTGCGTTGACGCTCCAACAAATCTGCATTCCTTTGGATCGGATGGTTACGCTCCCGGTGAGATCAATTCCCGAGGGCTTCCCAAGAAAGTTTTCCGGATCTTTCTTTTCGCATCTGATCGAAAAGTGGATTCTGCTTTGGAATGCCATGTCAAATGTCGCGACCCAGGTGAGAAGCATGAGACCTTGAAAGGTGGCGGAGGAAGACTGATACAAGCGAGCGCGTTCCGTTGGACGATCTGAAGAGAGCGCTCGACAAGGGATTCTCGCCAGCTAGATTCCACTGACTCTCGACGACGAATATGTTATTACTAAGGGGCCTTTGAAAGTATGACTGGTCGAGTAACAAAACCCGTTTCGCCGCGTTTCCAGTTGTAGGTGGTTCGGTTTTGTGATGTTGATTTGGGAGGATATTGTGTGCATCCCGCCTCCTGTTAGCCGAACGCATGAAGGAAATACAAGGCCACATACACTAGCGACTCTAGGTCGTCGACGAGGTGTCTCGAAACGTCGAGACCAGACTTAGAGCGGTAAATAGAGGGCATTCCCAATTCCGGCATCGAGGGGAATATACCACCGACACTTAAGGCGCGCTCTTTCAGAGGCTTTGACCAGCCCAAGCATCTTGACACTGTTCTATCTCGAAGCTGCTGCCAAAACAACGAGAATCTGATCTGGCGAAGGTTAGTTCAGCATGGCGGATTGAGATGCTGGCAAACGAGTCTGCAACACAGACTTGGATCTGTACCCTCCTGAACCCTGCAGGAATGACACTACCCATATTGGCTCATCATGTACATTGTTAGCCAACAGCTTTTGGAAGCACAACATCGAATGATACCGTCTCGTCGATTAGTCATATTCCATAACCCTCGAATCCCGCTTGGATGATCGACGTGTCGCTTTAGTGGGAATTTCGACCGGTTTTCGAACTGGACGGCGCGTTGCCGTTGGTACGCGTCGCGGCCGTTGCTCAGTGTGCAAATGTTGAGGCGGTTCAGGTACGACCCGGCTGGTTCTGTCTTCTCCCGGTGCAACTGCCGGCACAGGTGCTCCTCTTCTGCTGCGCTGCTCGTTGTGGACTAGTGGAACTGGCTTAATCGGTGTTCGACTCGTCACGACTTCCTCGTAAGATGTATCTACTCCCGCTTGAACTTCAGGCGCAGGTGCACATCTTCTGCCTGGTTGTCTAGTATGTACTGGCTGGACCTGTTCAAGCGGTGGTCGGTTGGTTGTGACCTCTTCGCAAGAAGCAACTCCTGCTGGAACCTCAGGAGCAAGCATTCCTCTTTTGCCCGGTTGACTAGGATGTGATTCTGGTCGATCCTCAGGTTGTAGTTCTCTCTGTGCGTTTGCTGCGTTTCTGTTACGAATGAACATCTCGCGGTATGCATCCAGTGCCCCGCAAAGCGTTCGCAGGCGGGCATCAGCACCATCATCGAGAATGTTCTTGATTGCGCGAGAAAGCGCTCGAACACCGCTTGCATCCTGTAGAAGATGCTGTGATAGTCCTTCAACATGAAAACTGTGTTGTCCACCCTTTTCAGCTGGTGCTCTTAGCCAGTGAACATTCACACAGGCAAGTTGATGATCTATAGTGATAGAGAAATATAGTGGCTCTTTATAGTCGAATTTTTCCAATCCAAAGCTGCGCCGCATCAGTTCTAGATTGCCATTCAACGCCATGGCTCCAGCACCAGCCGCCTGGTTTGTTGCAAAATAGTGAGTTCCATTTTTGGCCTGCGACTTGAACTCAATCTCCAGGAATGGAAATCGAATCTTCTGGTCTGGGACAGCGAAGCTTTTGCCGAACTGATCATCCACAAGAAGATCAATTGTTATAAGCTGTTTTTCAGTAAATGCAGCTTGGGAGTATCCAAAAGCCAAATCAGGTTTGGGTTTCGGCAGGGGCAGTGGTGTGGTAAGCACATTGGCATTGAGTGGGACAGGGACAGAATTGCACCACAGTTGGTCGGAATTCCGGGCCAATTTCTGGTCAGGAATATTTTTCATGGATGGGATGATTTGGGGCGCCAGTTGCTGTATGATCTCTTCCTCACCTTCATCCTGAAGGCCACGGGATGTGTCTTTCAGCTCTTGGATGGCAGCATCATCCATCTCAGGTGAGTTCCGTGAGCGGGATGTAATTCTATGAGCTCGCCACATTAATTCTGGGGGAGGCCTCTCGCGCTCAACGTAAATGTTATGATAGCGCAATGATTGTCGATAATCTGGGTCATGGACGCTAACAGCGGATTTTTCAGACTTTCTGGACGTCGACATTGTGCTTTTAAAGCTGTTATCTGGAGACGGAAGGACTGGGGGAGGCTTGCGGGGCATGTTGACCAGGGCCTCTGAATTTCGTGTTTCGTTCTCTGTCGAGGCTCTGCGAGACCAGCTGCACTCATCCAACCAATCCTCAATAAAGTTCTCCTTATCAGGTCCAGTCCTTGATTCGGTGTGTTGTGGTAGCTTCCGTCTCGGACGCTTCGCGGCGTAGGTTGGTTCGTCTCCGGAACTCGCACAACGCTCCCGTTTGGCTGTTTTGAGTTAGCAACATGATTCATTGCAGTGCTGGCGAGAACTGACTGGTCTTGTGTCCTCCTAGCTCTGCCGTTGAGATCTCAGGGTCTCTCTCTTTCTCTTTACGACGATGGTGTCGCCCCACTGATGGGCCCTGTGTCGACCTCGTCCATCCTCCTCTTGCGATTCGTTGCTGGTTCGCAGGGCGTTTCTCTTGCAATCGCGGACTCTTGGGTGGAGTACCGGGGCTTGTTCTCGGGGTTTGCGGGTGCTGCTGGTCAGCTGCACCGTGGTCAGCGACACGCGAATCGGACAAGTGGTATGACGGAAACTGACATCTTTCCTGGGTTCTTCGGCTCTTTCTTCGGTGCTCAGTCGTGTCTTCGTCCTCTTCTTCGCCTCGGGAAGAACGATGCCGTTTCTCTGTCCTTGGGTCAGGTGGGATTCCAAAATGATGGAGGCATTTCCTACGGCTTGAGCGATTACGCTTTAGCTGTGGGCGGTCAGATCTGTCGTGACCATTTGGCGCTCCGCCTGTGCCTCGCTTTGCAACACTCGCAGTCATATCGATGGGCAACGAATAAGATGGAGGATGAGCCCAGTATTCATAACTGGCGCAGGCAATGGAAAGGCTGAAGACGCGGGGTAGGAGTTGTGGAGAAAATGTGGAGATGAAACTGAAACTCGCTAGTGGCTTGGCGGTATTGGGCCAGCCAATCACTGCTCTGCAACAGCAATAAGCAGCTATGGACATACACTGTATGCTCAGCCTACACCATGTGGAATACTGTAGTAGAGGCTTTTCGCTTTTCGATGGATCATATGTGCCATTGCAGTTGGTGGAGGCTCCGCGGTATATCGACCGAGCGGGTGATGACAGCTCATGAGGGAATGATGCAGCTCCGTGGAGTGGGGAAGAAGACACTGGTTCTTCTTGTACACGAGTAGAGGACACTGCTTCTTGTAGACGCCAAAAACGCCGACGCACGACACACAGCCAGAAACAGGTGGGACACACAGCCAGAAACAGGTGGGCGCCTCAGTCTATTATGCAACTTCCTGTGAATCTTTCACAAATCAATTGGCAAGCAACTCATACTCTGCGTCATAATGTGTGACTGTCCTCAGGACCAAGACTTCTGCCTGTTCTGCTGGCTGCCTGAACGGGATGCGTACACCTGTAAGTGTGGACGTCCACGCCGCCTGGGATGTTCTAATCCCACCCAGTCGAACCGTATCTAGCTTCCACTGTCTGTCCCAGATGCCTTAAAAGAGAAGGGGGCAAATTCTCGATACACACCCGCTGTGCTGCCACCTTGAGGCTGTACTGCCCCATCCCCTTGGCCAACGGCAAACTTAGCTACGATGATCTTTGTACAAGCGTGGTCGCAGCCAGGCCTTTTGAGCGACTCCGCGGGGACAGATTCCTCTCACAGAATCTCTTCAAAAGGTTGACTTCACCTTTGTTCAAGAGGCCCAATCAAATTTCAACTGAGCTTCTTGACAACATTTGTCTCTACCTCGAAGACTTTCCTGAACTTGTTGCCCTCACATATGCCCTATCAGTGGCGAGGGAGTACGGCAGGGCTGGTGTGCCCTCTAGTGACACTTTCCTCTTCAAACCGGGAGTGCCCCTATACATGACTTTTCGACATTTCCAAGGACACGACTACCTCATAGATATTAATATCAACGAGTCAAAGGGTGCCAAACTATTGCAGGTCTATACAGAAGAAGATAAATTGCTGGTGTGCCGAGATCATTTTGGCATTCGGAATGTTTGCGCCGCTGACGATGCCGCTGCATTTGAGGCCAGCCAGGCAATGGAGACGGGACAGTCACTTTTCTACCGCCAAATTAGTCTCAGGCCGATTGATAGTCTAGGGAACATGGTGATGCACAAGTTCTCAGATGTATGTGTGAGCAGGCCAGTCAATGTTCCGACTACTAATAATATTTCTATAGGGCTGCATTCTCAGAGCCATCCTATCTCACTCTGAGAAGTCTTACACGCAGGAGTGGAATGTCCTGCCCGCGATGGCTACGCGGACCATGACTTACTGGATTTCGAACTGCCTGTACCGGCGGCCGACCTTTACCCGATGCGAATACACCGACCTCACCGACCTTTCAGGTATCTCTGCCGTGGTCCAAGGCTCCACCACAGTCAGTCTTTTCTTTTATCGCCGAGAAGCAGGTGCGAGGTACAGATCCTTCGTCAGCCGCTATGACCGAGCATATCCAGCCCAGGATTTGATCTTCCTCTTCTTCCCCATTCAGGCAAACGAGCAGCTACAATCAATGGCCATTCGCCGGGAACGATATCTTGAATTCCCGATAAACACTCCCGTTGTTCAGGTATGTGATCACTCCCAGTGTCATGAATGACACATATATATTGGCACACCTGAATTTTGTATCGTTTGCAAGATTCTCCATCCTTTTGAGGGATTTGGGGCCCCCTCGGACTCCTGGTATTCCAGGTCTCACACCCAGTCCGGTTGTGTCTTTTGAGAACAGTGCTTACTGTAACTATCTAGGTCGCTACGACCAAAGGAAGAACATATACGTTCGGGCCACAGGTGCAAGACGACCGGGTGCGCGGGCTGCTGTTTGTGTACGAATGTCTGCGCCCCGAGACCGATGGCCACATCGTGGGTGTATCCTACTTCATTCCTAGTGGAGCAGACCCTGCCTTGTCAGACATTGGAGTATCAGTATCAGACAAATTCGAATGTGTATGGACTTCTAATATCCCTCCTGAACGCGGCTGTCCCGCTCCACCACACGACCACCTGAGTCCCACCTGGTGTCTCAGTACAGCCCGTCTCAAGAGCAACACCACTACAACCAAACTCCAGCCTTGCAAGACTACCGCAACAGATGATGGAGCATGTATCGGCATGCTCCTGACTTACCCCGATGGAAGCACCGAAGCTCTCGGATAGATTCGATTCGACCGGCGTCTCTCCGAAAGCTTCGATGTTCGTGCCTGGTGCTTTCGAAATGGGATGGTTGACGGGGAAATGTCAGTCTTTGCTCGCCTATGGTCTGATGATTGCAACCAGTATAGCCTTCAGTGGCAAAGATTCCCAGCTGAGGGCAAACTGGTCTGGTGGTGTAGCAGTGAGTATGGGCAAAGATTCCCAGCTGAGGGCAAACTGGTCTGGTGGTGTAGCAGTGAGTATGGAAATAAGATTGAAGTACTATGATGGCCGTACTGAGTCGAGGTATTCCCGAAATGGGAAAGCACCAAACTTGAAATTGACATGATTGGTTATGGTGCTGGATCGAAAGACTTTTTGGGAATAGTCCACTAACTAAATCGTCATTTTTCCTGTTGGAAATACCAGGTAAAATCAAAGAGTTGACAGATTGATATGTGAATGCCTCATGAGATATGACACCACACTATCTCAGACCACAGCTGGGCTAGAACCCAGGATGAATGCGTGTAAATGTGAGTAAACTATGCGTAAATCTTATATTCCACCCCCTATTGGGCACGCTGCCAGGGAGCGAGTCTGACACCAAGTACATAGTATCTTCAATTTCCAGGTCATTGAGAACTTGATTGTCAAAGACTACATAGCGCCTTGTCGGTTCCGAATCTGCAGTATTTGGTACCACTGCAGTAGTTGAAGCCTTTCACATCCACCTGCTCACAGTCACAATCCACTCCTCTAGATTCAAGGGGCCACATAACTAATCCTCGATAATGCATTTATTTCTGTTAGGTTAAGTTGCTGATGCGCAGTAAATACAGAGTAATGGATATGAATAGTCGTGCAACCTCACCGCCGCCTGGATCAAGCAAATACAGCTCCATCTACGACGCATAGTGGAACTCGGTACCTAGAAGCCGCCATCCTGACTTCTTCATCTCCGACCTCCTTACTGAAAACTTTGAGTACACTGTCACTGTCCCTGAGGGTATTGAACTCTTGGCAGAAAGGTTCCCCTGAAAATTGAAAGTGAACTTTGATCTCTGTGTTGATTAAATCGTCAATCAAATTTTCCAGGACTGACCGAAGTGCCGCGCGGGGGCTGTAGTTGCACGATCTCTCCGTTGGCGTCTACATCCCAGGTCTTATCAATTCGATCTACTAAGCCAGCAGGGTCTGCTGACCTGGAGACTTTCCCGGCTTCGTTAAGACGTGTCAAGAACTGCAAGGTCCAGAAGCGACATCCGTTGCCGTCAGAGTCCAGAGTATATTTATCCAGACCGGTTGCTGTGATGAGATCAAGCACCTCCTTAACTGTCAGGCCCTGAACCGGATCCAGAGTGAGGTAGAACAAGACCCCTGGCTCCACAATATATGGCTTCGGTGTCACTTCGAGGCGAAGCTTGTTCGTAATTGGAGCCGAGCCAAGATTGACCTGGACTGATTGCGAGCAAGGGGTCTCGAGGGAGAAGATCCAGTGATTGGTGTACTTGGTGGGGGGGTCGTCAACTTGGTGCGGAGGATGGCACATGAAGTGGATCTTCTGCACCACGGCATCTTCATGAGTCTGCTGACTCTGGGGAGATGTCCATGAAAGGCCAGGTGGGGTCGAGAGCAATCTGGGGGGCATGTTGAAAGCAAGCGTTGTGTTGTGACAGACACCGTAATTCCGCCGTTCATTCCAGTTTACTTACTCCGTCAATGGCTGGGTGGCAAGAGCAAGTGGGCCGAGGCTCGACGAGCAGCGATTGGACAGCCGAGCCCCACTTATTAGATAACGTTAATTCATGCCTCTTTTTCCCTCCAGCATTTTGCTCTGGCCTTCTCGATCAATCATCCTTGGTCTCAGCCTCGGTCGCTGAGCGAGAGTGATAGATCGCTTTGCCTGCTAGTTGATGAACTAGACGGCGCTTCCGTCCATGAGTACATCTCTGTGATCATGTCTACGCTGTAGCTAACCTCGCGGCCTTTCTATGAGCGCCTTCTCTTCTTGCTAATGTGATCGAGCACAGACATTCGAGCCCATCGAGGCCAGAAAGCGAGCCCCAAGACTCAGAAGCCGATGTGAGCAAAGACCATCAAGAAGACGTTGCGGAGGAGGAGCAAGCCGCCGAAGACGCAAGCAAGCACACTCCTGTCCGGTCTGATCCGGAGGCGCCGCCCTTGCCTGACGAAGCTCCTCCGTTGCCAGACGAAACACCGCCGAGTGAGGAAAAGGCCGATGATGGCTGGCAGCCGATCTGGGATGAGGCTGCCCAGGCATTCTACTTCTACAATCGATTCAGCCATGTCACGCAGTGGGAAAATCCTCGCGTGCCCAGCGCGAGTCAGGAAACAGCAACAGATGCGATAGCGTCAAACCATGACAGACGGGCAGGCTCTGCTTCCGGCTCAGTCGGCGGATACAACCCTGCGATCCATGGCGATTACGACCCCAATGCCGACTACGCGAGGGCACATCAAGCGACTGGCAGCGGCGCTAGTGGAGCCGAGGCGACTGCCGCAGCTGCCGCAGCTGCCGCAGAGGCCTATGCGGCAACTGGTGCCTTCAACAGATTCACTGGCCGATGGCAAGGCGCAGACTTTACTCCAGACAGATTCAGTGACGAGGCCAAGAGCAAACGACAGATGCATGCATTTTTCGACGTGGACGCGGCTGCAAACAGCCACGACGGGAGGAGCTTGCGTGCAGAGAGACAGCAGAAGAAGCTGAGCAAGAAAGAACTCAAGGCTTTCAAGGAGAAGCGACGAGAAAAGAAGGAGGAGAAGCGACGAGCGTGGCTAAAGGACTGAGAATGCCGGCAGGGCGAGGAGACTTGGTGCAGCTCTTGGATTCTCAACCTCCAACCACGGCTATTTGAGACTCGCTGGGCAGCACAGTACCTCATCATCGCTAATCAGTACTATAATTGTCGCCAGCCAAACTTGTATACAGCAATGATGTCATCAAGGAACAACCCTAACCCTAGTAAACCAACCCCTTCAATGACTGTCATTTTTCTCCCTCTCAATGGTCATTTTCTCCCTCCCGTTGCTAGCTCCCGTCAGTCACCTCCACACTCATTTGGCTATGCTGTTATAAACAGCGCACGTTCTCTTCTTTCCTCATCATGTGCAGGTGCTTGTTCCAATGCTGTCCGAGGCAGTTGCACTTGTCTGTGTGGGCTGGTACACTTTCATTGTACTAGTTTGTACCATTGGATGGGTTCAACTGCAAGTTCTGTGTTGGTCCTTGATCAATACCACAAATAGCTGACTCGAGGCAACAGATTCTTGCATTGTAGGCGCGCACCCAGACGTGCTCTTGTCCTTTCGCGACCGAACGACCTGCCTCATGTTACGGTGATCCGGCCCTGCAAGGGCGATGAGCCGTATCTGTACGAGTGTCTTGCGGCGGCCTTCCAACAGGACTACCCCAATTCGAGGCTGAGCATCCATCTCTGTATTGAGTCGAAGAGCGACCCGGCCTACGAAGCAATCACCCGCGTTGTTGCCGACCATCCACGACACCACGCTCGCGTCTTTGTCGAGCACGATGACCCTTTCCTACGAGAAAACCTCGACCGGCTGGGGCCTAACCCGAAGATACGAAACATGAGCAGAGCCTACCGTGAGGCCCAGGGCGACATTATCTGGATCCTCGACTGCAATGTCTGGGTCAACCCGGGCGCCTGTGCGCGCATGGTGGATAAGCTGTGTGGGCTGGCTAAAGACCGCCCACAACGGCCGTACAAGCTCGTGCATCATTTGCCCATCTCAGTCGATGTCGATTCGACCCTGCCGCCTCTCAAAGGGGCCAGCAATCCGGACAGCAAGGCAGGCGGCGGGCTGCTTGAGGAACTCTTTTTGTCATCTTCGCATGCAAAAATGTACGTGGCCATCAACACGGTCGCCGTGGCACCCTGTATTGTGGGCAAATCCAGCATGTTCCGCAAATCACAGCTGGACCGCCTGACTGAGCTCAAGAGCCGTGCGCCTGGCGGGCCAGGTGTGAGCGGAATAGATTTCTTCTCACACAACATCTGTGAGGACCATCTGATTGGCGATTTGCTATGGAAGTCCAGGATTCCACCGACCGAGACTGGTCTCAAGTTCCGGAATCATGGCCTTGTGATGGGCGACATGGCAGTGCAGCCAGTGGCCGGCATGACAGTCGGCAATTACATAGCGCGAAGGGTGCGGTGGCTGAGGGTGCGCAAGTTTTCCGTCCCAACTGCTACAGCTGTTGAGCCTGCGACCGAGAGCCTTGTTTGCAGTCTGATGGGCGCCTGGGGAGTGACAACGTCGAGTTACACAAGGCATGCTTTTGGTACCGGTTGGTCTGCAATGCTTCTGTGGTTCTTGCTTAGTGTTGTCTTGTGGGCCCTAGTTGACCGTACTGTCTATCTGCTACTTCACTCCGGCCTCACTCTGGAGGACCCAGGCTCCTCTCGAACGCCGCTCTTTGCACGCCCGCCCAAACATCTGATTTGGGGGCACAGGACTTTCCTGCAGTGGGCCAAACCTTGGCTTGGCCGTGAGGCACTGGCTCTGCCCATCTGGACGTGGGCCATCTTCGGGGGAGTCACCGTCACCTGGCGCGGCAGGAGGTTCCGAGTTGGATTGGATATGCGGACTCACGAGATTGATGAGACGGCCAATGGAACGACGCCAGTGCCGAAGCCAGACAGGCTGAAAGCATCGAATGGTATCCCGACAAGGGGACATTGAATCTGGCGCCGAGCTTTCGTCTCTGGTAGCTGCCACCATCGAAATCTTTGCTCGCATGCTCCAGTCGTGGCTTCACGGGCATCTCGTATGGGATGGTGCTGGTAGAGTTGCCAGGGCTTGTACGTCTTTCGCAACAGATTCAGCCCTCCTTTGGCTCGCTGTCTCTGTTTGTGCCTTCTTCTTCTTCTTCTCCCTCCTCCTCAGCGTCGCCTTCGCTCTCTCGAACTTCCTCCCCCTCCACACCGCTTTCTAGCGAGGCACAGTTCTTGAGCATCCACTGCGCACACTCCTTGCTGCCCTCTTTCGCACTCATCTCGGCCTCTACCGCCGCATCTCGGCCCGCCTCGTTCCGCAGTCCAGGATCGGCACCGGCAGCCACCAGAGCTTGCACCACTGGCAAATGCCCGTTCATCCCCGCCCAATGTAGCGGTGTGTTGCCCGACACATTCTTGTGGTTGATCTGCTGTGGCGCGCTCTTGACCAAGTCCAGAAGGAATGTCACCACCTCCACATTCCCGTTGGCAGCTGGGTAGTGCAGGAGGGAGCACTGCGACCCCAGGCCATCGGCATCGACGTCGACGGCAGCGCTGAGCAGGACGGCGGGTGTGCATCCATGAGAGGTGCTGAGCTGCGAGATGAGCTCCTGGAGTTCCGTCAGGTCGCCAACACGAGCAGCATATATCAGATCGTCGAGTTCGTCGGGTGTCAGCGCCAATGTCGGCGTCGGCGCCGATGAGGGCATCTTGTCTTGGCTGTCGTTATCCAGTCGCAGACGCAAAGAAAAAAATCCAAAGCCATTGAAAAAGGCTGTGCCAAGTCCGAAATAGATGGTGATGTCATATCGCGCTAATAAGTTAGCCCCTGCATTAATCGCACTAAGCCGCGCTAAATCGTTAAATCCTTTTTTAGTCTTGGCCCTAATACCCCTAGCTCACTACTTTCCTTGTTACCCCTTGCAACCTAGCAACTACATCTCTCTTCTGAAGTACAGTAAACAAAAGGCGAAGAGAAAAAAGGCTGCCTCGGTCAAAATTGCCCTGGACTTGACTTAGCTGCTTTCAATTGAGCTATGTGCGCACATCGGCGTATGCTTCTGAGGGCAATCTAACCTAGAATCTCCAGCCCAGCTTGGCTCCCTGATGATCCCCGTCAGTATGTGCCATCAAGCCACTCCTTTTGACTGCATACGCTGCATTCTATATGTCCAGTCGCGACAAGCACTGGGACAGCTGGCCACTCTGGCAGGATATACACTGCTTGCCTCCTTGTACGCGACGCGTTCGACGTATCTGACAGCTGTCTTCTCTACTCCACTTGTCACTTTCTCCAGCTAACTGCGCCATTTTTTTCTGGACTCCTTCTCGACCGCTGGGCTGACAGGCCAGACGCCAACTGTCAACCTGCAAGGAACTATTCGAAAATTCCTCTACCACTTTCCCCCTGGACGTCTAGCGTTGGACCAGCCAACCAGAAGGATGTCGAATACACCCATCATTCGTGGGGCTAATTGCCTGCTTGACGTTAAATGTCAGGACGTTGTGATTGCCTCCTTTGGATTCTGGTGGTAGACGGGCGCCTCCTTGCCCTGCCAACTGAATATCACTAAGGAGGCTCTCTGGCCACTGGTAAGATGCTATCATATAAGTATTACTCTCGTTTCTCTGTCCTGTGTCTATATACGCTTGCCCCTCATCACTGTATAGCACATCTTCGTTGTACATATACTGCTGTTTGTGCGTACACTATACAAGATGGGTTTAATATCGCCTCTTCTAATCACAGGGCTTGTGTCATCCCTCTTTGCTGCCGTGTCTGCAAGACCACTGGCTCTACCCAGGGCCACGACTACCGACTCTCTCCTCAATGTGGCATACTACGGCCAAGGTCCTAACCAGCCCTTGTTGGGTACCTTTTGTACCGATTCCTCCCTCGACATCATCCCGATTGCTTTCGTCAATGGCCTTTCTTCCGACAACGGGGGATTCCCTGCCATGAACTTTGGAAATGTCTGTGGCGCAAACGAGTACTACTATGATGGTTCAACCCAGACCGCCTCCTTTACCTACTGCGCAAACTTTGTCTCGCAGATTCCACTGTGCAAGGCTGCAGGCAAGAAGATCTTCATCTCCATTGGCGGAGCAGTGGCAAATGTCCAGCTCTCGTCCAAGGAGGAAGCAGTCGCATTCGGCAACCAGCTCTGGGATATCTTCGGCCCCTACAACGCAACATATACCGGCCCTCGACCTTTTGGTAGCGAGGTAGTTGATGGCTTCGACTTTGACCTCGAGTCTGGGGATGGCTCATACTGGGTTGACGTCGCCACCACCCTCCGAAGCAAATTCTCCACTGGCGAATACTACCTGTCGGCTGCACCCCAGTGCCTGACAACGGACATTTCCACGCCCATGATTCAGGGGGCCTATTTCGACTACGTATGGGTCCAATACTTCAATACCCCTCAGTGCTCGGCTCGCAACTTCTTCGACGAGGACGAGAAGCGATCTGCCATTGGATTCGACACCTGGGCTGCCGTTTTGGAAAAGTCTGCCAACCCCAATGTGCCGCTGTTCATTGGTCTTCCTGGCTCAGCAGCTGCCGTGCCTAGCTATCCAGACAATGTCCTCAGCGTTTCGGAAGCCACCGAGCTTATTGACACCTTTGCCTGTTCGGGCAGTCGATTTGGTGGTATTATGCTCTGGGACGCGACCTATGCCAAGAACAACAACGACTACGCTGCAAGTATCAAGAGTGCTCTGACCTCTCCTTGCGGCACCAGCACCAGCACCAGCTCCAGCTCCAGCTCCACCACGACTGTAAGTATTGCTTGCTTCTAGCATCACCGCGGCTTGAATCTAACGTGCTGTCCTTCAGGTCACCGGTACAACGACATCGATCGCCACTACGACTAGCACTTCTTTGGTATGTTCTCTCACTGGAAAGAAATGTACATTTTGACTGACTTGGAGTAGAGTACCTCCACTTCCACCACCTTGACAGAGTCATCCACGACGGCAACAGGTACTGCTTCAACAAGCACTGCGACAACCTCTTCAGCAAGCACTGCGACAACCTCTTCAGCAAGCACTGCCACAGCCTCTTCAACAAGCACTGCCACAACCTCTTCAGCAAGCACTGCCACAGCCTCTTCAACAAGCACTGCCACAACCTCTTCAACAAGCACTGCCACAACCTCTTCAACAAGCACTACTTCCACGACCTCTTCAACAACGTCTTCCACGACCTCTTCAACGTCTTCAACAACGTCTTCAACAGCCTCTTCAACAAGCACCGTCTCAACTAGCTCCTCGTCCAGCACAGATGTGTCGTCGTCGACAACACCAACAAGCTCGGTGTCAACCAGCTCGTCTACAACAACAGCAGCAAGCACTAGCTCTACAACCGCGTATTGGACCAACACGACGGCCGCTTCGGCAACAGCAACAAGCACTAGCACTGCATCAAATGCGTCTGCCAGTGCAACTTCGACTTGGAGTGAGACAACAGCCAGCACGATAACTACTCCAGCCAGCTCGTCACCGACTGGGGACTCTGGGCAGTGGAGTGAATGGTCGGCGGGGCAATGGGAGCAATGGGGTGGTTGGTCAAAGGGGAGCCAGGCGTCCGCTCATGCCGCTGTTCACATTGACCTATCAGCCTCGGAGAACGTGCCTCGCTTCAAGGCCATCTTGGAGGCTGCGCATAGATCTCAACTTGCATCAGCCCACACCTCAATCTGATCATCAGGGCTGAATACAAACAGAGGTCTTGAGAAAAAAAAGAAAAAGAAAAAAAAACTACGCTGTCCTGGCCGGCCTCCTCTTTACTGTTGGCATTGCCCCTTGGGAGATGAGTTCCTGGATAGGCTACGAATGTTTACGACCAATATCACTTCTTAGATAGATTAGATGCGGATATAATAAACCTCAGTTATTTCTTTTGATTCCAGTGTGAAGGGACCAATCCCTCCGACTATATGGCAGTAATCGAAGTTGAGCCCCTTGGAGATATTGTACAAGCCAGGCTGACGGTACAGACTAGCCATATACCTCCTTCACATGCGGAGCTTCTGCTGGTCCAACTCGATCACTTGCTTTCTCGCGTGTCTTCTCGTCTTCAGCAGTTGGTATAGCAGCCCCGGCCTCCTCGCACCTGTCATGCAATTATTTACGTGAAAATTGCAATGACATAATCTTTCTACTGTTCTACTATTCCCAATCCGGCGTGCGGCTGGGGAGATTGAAGCATGTCAAACGTTCACGTGTGCCACGAACAACGATGTGTCAGAGAGCGAGCGCTGACAGCTCCTTCATCGGTCAAGCCGCTGGATTTTGGGCTCCTCGCTTCTCAAAAGGGCCATTATACGGAATTGCGAAGTAGTAGACGCGGGTTGCAGTCGATGGGGGGGGTTAGTACAGCGTAGAGCGTACAGTAGTGACGGTCAAGGAAGAACGACTTTGACAGTTTGTGGGTTGCAGCGGGGCAGCTGAGACAAGCTTTTCCGGAGCTAGCTGTATCGGGAAGTATGTTTTTGTGCAGGTCTTGGCGTCGCCAACTTGGATTTATTGACAATAATTAACTTAGTAACGGCGCACTTAACGGACCTCAGACCGCACTCTGGGACTTGTATTAGTCGCAATTGAGCTTGAGAGTGCGGTTTTTTCTACAGCAATCAAAAACGAGACGTACAGACAGACGCGCATGTCAATGAAGTTCCCCTACACCAGCTGACAACGCTGACAACAAAAGACAAAGGCAGACAATGGCTGCGCCCGCCCTGCCCTCCAAATTCCCCTGTTGGTGTCGCGCCGTTTACTCCTGGGGCGGTGAGGGCCCCAAGGATCTCGGATTCATCGAAGGCGACCTGATCGAATGTCTGAACGCGGGCGATGGATCCTGGTGGGTGGGCCGACTACGCCGCGACCCTCGAATGATCGGGTCGTTCCCATCCAACTTTGTCAAGGTGTTGGACAGCAGCTTCACGCCCTTCAGCCGGTCGGTGAGCCCGGCGCCGGAGATGACGCATAGCGACAGTGTCAGCAAGACCCAGGCCGAGAGAGAGGCCAAGAAGGCCAGGGCAAAGTCGAGGAAGCCGTTCCAGGGATACAAGACGGCGCTGCCGCCGAAAGGCTCGGCCACCAAGAGCGCGCCTCCGAGTCCACAGAAGCCGCAGCCGCCGCTGCAGCACCAGCAGTCGTTTGATCCCAGCAATCCTCCCTCGACCGTACTGTGGGACATGAAGCCGCAATCGAGAAACCCGTCCAGGTCGCCATCGCCAATGCCTGAAGACATCTCCTCCTCCCCTCCCCCGCCGCCTCCTCCCCCCCACAGAAGCTTGGGCAATGGCGCTGGCTCCTTTTCAAGGCGAACCCCCTCTCCGCAGCCGCCCATGGAGGATGGCTATGGCCAGTATCGAAATGCGCACACGCCTTCGCCTGGCATCGCCTCGGTGAATGGCCACACACCGCCGATGATTCGAAGTGCGATTGATGATGTGATGTCCTCTCTGGACGACATGACCATTGCACGGAATTCCGAGCCACGGACAGCTCTTCTGGCAGGATCTGCAGATTCAGCAGAACCTCGGGAATTCGAGCCTGAGGACGACGGTCCATTGAACCCCTGGTCGCCTGAAGCCTTTAACAATTTGCATGCTCCTCAGCATACACAGGCACGGCCGCTAACATCTCTGGGCTTCGGCTCTGGCGGCAGCAACTACTCAGAGCCGCGTGTCAACTACAGCAGCAGGCACAATAGCCCCGATCGAGCGCACGAGGGTTCTTATCAGCTCGAGACATATGTCCAGCGCATGGAGAGCCGACTGAGGCAGATGCAGGAAGCTCGAGACGGCGGAGGCCCCGTTGAGTTCTCCAGTCCGCCGCCTGAGGTGCCCCCGAAGAATTCGCCCTGGGCTCCGCGGCCATCGTCCACGCTCCCGCTTGAAAGTCCAGTCAAGAGATTCCAGGCAAGGGACGCGAGCCCCAACAAGCTTGGGCGGACGTTCACCACGAAAACAAGCTCGACAAACACGAGTAGCGGTCTGCACAGCGATGGCACCCTTGTGTCGAATGGCACGAGCATGACGTCCCAGAGCGTCTTCAGCGGTTACTCGGCCGGCGGGTTCAGCGCAACGAGTGCGGGAAGCCTGGCGCGGAAGCGGATGGGCAGTCTTCGAGAAAAGCTGAGTCGGCCAGTGACCAGCTCAGGCACGCGAGAGGAGCGGGAAACTTGGAATCAGACCACACTGGCCATTGCAGCACCATCAGCTTCGGCCGACTGCGGCTCGGGATTTCGACCAAAGTCTGCTCTTGGGTGGGAAGACAAGGTGCGATCCCCGACCAGCTCTGCTCTTGGAGGCTTCAGCAGCCCGACACGGAAGAAACAGGGCTTCTTCAAGAAGCTGATCGATACTGCAAGAACCGGGGCAGCCAGCGCGAGAAGCACGATATCGGCCGGCGAGCACCATGCGCCTTCGCCGACCAAGATGGTTGGAATTGCGGGTGGCAGCGCGCTTGGGGGGCTGTCGCCGAGGAAGAACAAGAGCATGTCGAATCTCAACTTTGGCCAGGATGCGGCACGGGAGATGGGCCTGATTTCAGCAAATGGCAACGGCGACATCATGACCAGGCGAGACGTCTACCGATCCAACACTCCGGGCCCGGCAGAGCGCCAGGAGCGAGCGGATCGATGTGCCATGCTCGACCACCCTGTCATCTGCCCAGTGGAGGAGCTGTATGCCGAGTTCCAAGGCGACGAGGATGCCCATGGCCAGCCAGTCTATGAGCCGTTCCAGCTGGGCAATCCCAGCTTCAGCCAGGTGGACAAGGCAGCACGATCCATCACCAGCATCCCGACCAGCATCAACGCCGCAGCACTGGCCACTGGATACGTGTGCAGGCCGTATCGGACGATGGCCCAACGATTGCGTGCCATTTTCATCTGGTGTGCCGAGCGAATCTCGTGGGAGGACGACGGCTATGACATGAACCCTCGCCCAGACACCATGCGAGTGCTGCAGACCAAACGCGGCAGCAGCAGAGAGGTTGCCACGCTGGTGATGGAAATGTGCCGTGCCATCGACGTGGGTGCGCAGGTTGTGCAAGGCCATCTGAAGATCCCCGGCGACGACCTCGACCTGGATGCGGTGCAGAAGCCCAACCATTTCTGGAACATGGTGCTGGTGGACAATGAATGGCGCCTGCTGGATGCAAGCATTGCCAGCCCGACGAACCCGCTGCGGGCGAGGCTGTCGTCGGTCAGCCCCACGATAGCAGAGGCATGGTACTTCCTGGCCCGTCCGTCTGAGGCCTGCTGGTCCCACGTCCCCTGCGACCAAGCCCACCAGCACCTCGTCCCGCCCGTGTCTCCGGATTCCCTGCTCGCCCTGCCTCAGACCTGCCCGCCTTTCTTCCGGCTGGGCCTGAGCATGCACGCGTACGACACCAGCATCATCCGCATGGAAGGGCTCGAGGTCTGCACCCTGCTGGTCAACGTGCCGGGCGACGTGGAGATCGTGGCCGAGGTCGAAGCCAAAGCCATCCTGCACGACCAAGACGGCGACCGATACGAAGACGCAGACCACATGGTGCGCAAGCGCGCCCTGGCCCAGCCGTCCTGGTACCGCACCGTGCCCAGCACCGAAATCAGCCAGAAGCGCTACCTGATCAAGGCCATCCTGCCCGGCGACGAGGGCCAGGCCGTGCTCAAGGTCTACGCCGGCAAGAAGGGCCTGATGCTGTCGGCCCGCGACATCGTCCACCCGCTCGCCTTTGCCCTGCCCCTGTACCACTACGGCCAGAACCCGAGCTACGAGTTCGTCAGGCGCCACCCCACGCCGCACGCCACCCGCCACGACCTCTACATTGTGCAGCCGCAAACCTGCCGCCTCGTCGTCGGCGAGACCTATGTCTTTTGCGTGCGCCAGCACCACGCCTCGTCGTCGTCGTCGTTGTCGTCGCCGTCGCCGTCGTCATTATCCTCCCCCACCCTCGAGCAAAACGGCTTCGATCTCAGGCCCACAACCCCCAACCCGTTGCTGCGCCCCATGTCGTCCATGTCCATGACCTCGTCTGCCGCCGGCAGCAACCCGTCGTCGTCGTCGTCGTCGTCGCAGCCCACCAGCGACCTGGCTGCGCCCGGCGTCAAGCTCAAGGACACCAAGCCCGCCAAGCTCGCGGTCCAGTCGCCCAGCGGCAAGATCACCCGCCTCCCGCGCCGCTCCGACCTGCCCCAGAACCCCAGCCTGCGCGAGATAGATGGCGAGGTTCTGGGCAGCGTGTGGGAGAACACGCTCAAGGTGCACGAGCGAGGTGTCTGGCGCGCCCTGGTGCTGGCCGATCGCCAGGCCCGGTGGTGTGTTTGGGCCGAGTGGGAGTGTGTATGATGAAATTTCAAGGTATGATGAGAATGAGAAGCTGGGTTGTGTGTGTGTGTAACAGTAATACAAACAGATGTTTTGTGTTTTTTTCGGTGCATTTGGGGATGAATGGCGTTCAGGGGATGGAATGATGAACAAGGGTCGCTCACGAAGTGGTTGTTTAAAACATATATACACACACTGTTCGAGTTGGTTGCTCATATGCTTGGTTGATTGATTGATTGACAGATCAAGAGCAGAGCAGACAAGCCTTCTTAATTATCTTCTCTTTCTCTTCCCTTTTTCCCTCTGCCATCAGAACTCAGGAACAGCAAAGCCGAGCCCCTTCCTCTTGGCCAGCGCCAGGATTATCCGCGCCGCCGCGAGGTCCGTCATGCCGACGCCCACGCTCTTGTACACCACCAGGCCGGTCTCGAGGCATTTCCTGGTCGTTTCCTGCAGTTGGGCTTGCGGGGATGCTGGTGAGGGTGATGTTGATGATGATGATGACGATGGCACGGCTAATAGGTCGAGGATCTCTCCTATCTCGGCAATCTTCTCGTCCCCGAGCCCGCAGTGGATGATCTCGCCCGTTTCCGCGCACTCCTTGCGGTCGTCGACGATGACAATCCCGGCGCCGGCGGCCTCGTTGAGCAGCCGCGGGTCCAGCTCGATCATGTCGGCCTGCCACGACCCAATCGCCGACACGTAGCAGCAGCCGCTCTTCTTGTTGAGGAAGCGAGCGGGGAAGAGGACGTGCTTGGACGGGGTGGTGCAGAAGACGACATCGGCCTGTCGCAGCACCTCTTCCAGCTCGGCCGGGTTTGGCGGCGGCGGCTGCAGCATGATGGCGAATTCCACCTCGGCCTTCCATCCGGCCTCGTTCTCGCGCCTCACCTGCTCGATCAGCAGCCGCGTCCGCTCGGCGGAGCGGTTGACAAACGTGATGCGCTTGATCTCAGCCCCGCGCAGACCCAGGATCAGACGCGTGTGCCACAGCGCCTGCTTGCCCGCGCCGAAGATGACCACGTTGGCCGTGTGCCGCCGCCGCACGTACAGCAGCATCGCGCTCATCGCTGTGCGGAAGCCCGTGACTTCCTCTGCGTTGATGATCCCGGCCGGGAAGCCGTTCTGGTCGCACAGCGCGATCAGCCCGTGCAGGCCCATGAGCCGATTCCTCTCTTCTGTTGTCGTTTGATTCTTATTCCCACGTCTTTTCTTTTCTTGCTCTGATTCTGAGTCTGAGTCTGATTCCTCCTCTTTTGTTACTGCTTGTGCTGCTGCTGCTGCTGCTGCTGCTTCTTCTTCTTCCCTTGCCAATGCCTGAGACGGGTCGACGATAATCTTCACGCCCACGCCTGCCGACGACGTGAACAGTCTGAACAGGTTCCGGCGCCCGTCTGGCCGGTTGACGATCGCTGGGTCGGGCTGGTATGCCCGCTCCCCGCCGAGGGAGAAGGCTCGCAGAGTGGCGCCGATTTCTTCGAGGAATAGTATTATATCCTCCTTGGACAGGTTCATCAGCACCTCGTGCACGGCGACATCGCTGAGGACGACGAATCCCGAGCTGCGGCTCATCTTGGTGTGTCAGTCAGTCAGAGAAGGATGAACGGGTGAGTGTGTTGACTGGTTCAAGGACCAGGACCAAGATCATTTTATATCACCTTATCCCCCCTCCCCCCCCCGCGCTCGGACACAAGTCCAGGTTGGGCCTGCTCCCCCCGTGCGCACAACACCGCAATTGCATCAGGGGAGAGTGGTCTATCGGCTTGCCTCCTTGCAGAGGTCCAACTCATCTTATCGCTTTGCAGGCCGTTTTTACAGGGGCCGGCAAGGGTTCAAGAGACATATCATTTCTATAATCAAAAAACAAGCCTAGTGTTGGCAGTTCAACAGCGATGGTTGATCGCTTGTGGAGGTGAATGACTACTGTGGAAATTTGTACGGGGCTCGCCTGGAAACAATATTCGAATCTCGAGTCTCAAACTCTGCAACCCACAAGTACATGTTTATTTCATAGTGACTCATCTGTTTCCTGTTTCCTTTGTTTGTTGCCTAGACACAGAATCTCTATAAGTCATCCATTCCACCTTCTCTCAATTTTCTTCAAGTCCTCTCTTCGAAATGTCGCAAGTTCCATCACCCCATGGAATCTTCAGCGATGAGGAAGTCAAAGCTCTAGAAGATGACTTGATCTTTGAACGAGGCATCCCTATCACAGGGAAGCGGAAGGTGTCGTCAACCTTATTGTTGACTCCTCCAGATAGTCTGGCAGGGAGTTTCCCTAGTCTACCATCTTCATCAACTGCAGCCTCACTATCAATCCGGTTCAACTCTGAGAGCAGACCGGCACCTTTCAGCTTTGACCTTCCTGTTGACCCAATCTCTATTCAAGCACTAGAGTACATTGGTTTTACAGTACCAGCAGCAACAACAATCTACAACCGCTATGCCTCCCAGCCAGACCCTAGGAACCATCCCTATGACCTTCTTGACTATGCCTATGGCTATCTTTCCCCTCTTAACAAACCTGCATCACTTGCCTTAGCCCCAAGACAAGCCCTAGAGACTGTTGGCATTGATATGGCAACCCAGGACACTTTACTTGACCCTTACTTCAGTAATATTTTCTGGACACAAGATCTTGATTACTGGGTAAAGGACACATTGAAGATGAGATATGCAACGATGCTCCAGCTTCAGGACCAACTTAAGGCCCGTGCTGCTGCTACTATTCAGGGAAAGAAGAGAAGGAACAAGAAAAGAGCTGGTGTCAAAGATCTTGTCCCAGATACACCTGGTACTACACAACAGCAAGCAACTACTCCAGAGATCAATGCAGTCATTGGTATATCATTCAATGACTCACCGTCTTTTCAGATTGCAATTGTGACAGAAGAGCCTGAGGCCAATATCCCTGGATATACTACCTTGTACAAAGGAAAGGGTATGGGTGAAGTAGTGCGACACAGACCATGGATGCATGAGGATGGGGGCCTTGACATGACTGCTCTATATACCTATCCTGGAGGAGACTTCAACTTCGGTGCGCTGGCTCATTACTGGACATGCAGCAAGGCAGTGGCTGAGGAATACCGGCTGTGGGCTGCAAAAAGGGATCCAAACAACAGGTCAATGATTCTTCGAATTCAGATTCCAAACACCTTTCTCTCATCTTTGAACATCCAGGAACTATGGTATTCCCCAGACTGGAAGGAATTTGTATGGTGGTGCAGAAATTGTGACCAACCTCCACCAAAATTCGAGAGGCTATTGAACGCAGACCTTATTCGTGGTCACCTCTGTCAAGCCCCAAGCTCAGTTATCACAAACATCCGACAGCAAAATGTGCAGACAGCCATCTCTGAAGACCACATCATGCGCATAGCTTCTACCAACCAGAAGGCTAAGCAATGGGCTTTCATATCACCAGCTGTCTACAAACGGTTGGGAGAAGCCGTCCGTGACAAGGTGTTTGCTGATGTGTTTAGATCCATGTGGTCGTTTGATAAGTGAGAACGATAAGCATGGGCATGGTTTCGCCGCTCAAGGTACGGGCTTGTCATTGCCATGGGTGCAGGAAGCGTGTCGCGTGGTCCGAAGACTGGGCCTGACTTGCCTTGTGGACAGACCACCTGCAGCTTGCAGATAGCATAGCCAGTAGTATTCCAGAAACCTTTGTTTTCTTTTTTGTTTTCACCTTTGTAATGGTACATCAGGCTTGTTCTATTGTAATATTAGAAAACTTCCGCCCCTCGTTTGAGATGTTCGAGATTGAGGATATTTTTTCCAGGCGACCCCCATATGAATATTTCCAGAGCGCGCCAAGCTTGCTAGGCTTGCTCTCCCCGCCCACCGTAGCCAGGGACTACGAACGACATTCCTTTCACAGGCACCAGCTGGGGTCCTGTTGGTGGCCACTGCTGTACTTTGGCAAGGGCTCCAATGGTTATACAGTTTCAACGGTACCAGGAGCTCCACCGCCAGCACAAGGAAGGCCAAACATCCTCATGTTATCTTATCTGCACCTCGAAAGTCTTCAAGCCTCGTGACACAACTGCGGGCAACGCCGCCCATGTAGGGCGCGTGCAACAATTTCTCCGAATCGCGGAAGCTGCTGATGTACAGATTTTGACGATAGACTTCAGGAAGTAGGCTTGTTAACCAAGTCACACTCGTCCGCAGACAGGAAGTAGGCTTGTTAACCAAGTCACACTCGTCCGCAGACAGGCCTTCCAACATGGACGTGATCCAGACCCTCTCGTCTCCAGAGATGGAGCCCATCACTTGTGTGGACATGCACACCTGTGGAGAACCTACTCGAATAGTCATCAAGGGCTACCCCAATCTCTCCGGCACTCTCCTCGAGCAACGAGCCCAGGCGAAAGCCGAGTACGACCATGTCCGTCGACGCCTCATGCTGGAGCCGCGAGGCCACTTCGACATGTACGGGGCCATTCTCAGGAGCGACACCGAGTTTACCCGCACCGGTCACGCTGATATTGGGGTCTTGTTTCTCACCAATGATGGGTACTCGACCATGTGTGGCCACGCAACCATTGCCCTTGGCCGTTTCCTCGTCGATACCCACGACCTCGACGTCTTCCCGAACAGACAGGGTCTTCGCTTCGAACCCGAGAGTAAGACAGTACGCCTGAGGCTTCACGCGCCCTGTGGCGTGCTGTCAGTGACAGTACCTGCCACTGACGACGGGAGCCGGTCCGACGCTTCGAGACCAGTGTCATTAACATCCGTTGACTGTTTTGCTACAGGCTTGGGTGTCAAGATTCCGCTTCCGCCAAATGCTCTGCTGCCATCTGGCGGCACTGTTGTTGCCGACTTTTCCTACGGCGGTGCTTTCTACTGCCTGGTATCTGTTAGACAACTCGATTTTCTGCAGAGAGGCTTAAATAAGTTCGACATGGACGCCGCCAATCAATTCACCAAGCTGCTCAAGAAGACCGTCAATGAGAATGCAGAGCTTTCATACCTCTTCCGGCACCCAAAGGAGACGGATCTCAGCTTTCTCTACTCTGTCATCCTTGTCGACGACACCCTTGGTCAGCCACTGCCAGGATCGCAAGGAGCAGAGACTGGCTTGTGCTTCTTCTCCGACCAGCAAGTCGATCGTTCACCTACGGGGAGTGGTGTCTCGGCTCGGCTAGCATCTGCCTATGCCCACGGCAAGCTGAGGATTGGCGACAAGCAAACCTACCATTCTCTTGTCTCGCTGCGCAGAAGTGATAGAGCAGCCTTCGCTGGTATGGTCGTGGAAGAAGTAGAGTCTGAGACTGCGGCGAAATACCCCTGTGTCAAGACGAGGGTTGAAGGGTTCGCATCATATACAGGATACCACACTTTTATTCTTGAGCGAGATGACCTCATCGGCAACGATGGCTTTACATTCAAGGCGCTGGCGGAATAATACCAGGGCGTTGTCAGCGGCAAGATTAGACCTCATCGGGAACGATGGCAAAGCGCTGGCGGGATAATACCAGGGCGTCTGTCAGCGGCAAGATTAGACCACCCCGACAATGAGTCCTGTTTGATAGGGGCAGTTTCCCCTAACCTTTGGGTTCCCTTCGTTTTATCATCAAAGACCTCTATAAAATGTGTGGGGCTCGAATAGATCTTGGACATGGTTGATACGTCGGAGGTATGGCAGTGGATGAGTATGGGGGCAGCTCCATCTGAGACTCCATGTCACTCAACGTCCCCACGTCCCGCGCTACTTATCACGTGATTCTACCTCATCTAAATCAGCTAGTCTCAGTCTGGACAAATTGAATATTCGGCACTTGAACGATTGGATAAGTACCTCGATTGTTGGCGTCATAGAGAATTTTGACATGGCTGTGGAGCTGTGGTGCGGCTCCGTAGCTGCAGATCCGCGGATGTATTGAATTTAGCTTTCCTAACCGGTTCTTTGATATACACGTATTCATATACAGAGTACTAGAGTAATGCTCTAAATTCTTGGTGCAACGGGTTAGGACAAGCCTCAAGGGGACTGAGTCAGTGCAAATGACGATTAAATGTGTTATTTTCGTGCCAAGGCTCCAACATGATAGCCCTGCCAAAAGCAGACTAGCGCCTCGACTCTCACTTTCACTTCACTCCACTCCAAAAAGTCGGAACGATGTCGATGCTACACACTCTTCTTTAGATCAAGACGCCTTCAGTCGATACACTGCTCTAGATCAAGACACCTTCAGTTGATACACTCTTCTAGATCAAGACGCCTTCAGTCGATACACTCCTCTAGATCAAGACGTCTTCAGTCGATACACTCCTCTATCTCAAGACGCCTTCAGTCTATGGTAACCAAGTCTAGCATTAAGATGCGTCAATCTACTTCTCATGCGGCACTTGAATGTACTCCTGAGAATCGACGTTGTCTGAGCCCGAGGAGCCTGCCTTGGCCAGTATTCCGCCTTGTTCTGGCCCCGCCAAACCCTCTTCAGCTCCAAAGTGTCGAAGCACAAGCCAGGTAGGAAGGATGGCAATTGCCCAAAGGCCAAAGTTAATGTATACACCGCCGACCTCGGCAAAGATATTGATCGAGTTCAGGCCGTAGCTCACAGCTTGCCATGCTGATTCAGTTCTGCAAGAAAAGTTTGTCAGTAAAAAGAACTCTATCCCTATCAACAGGGAGGATGGCCGTCGAGCACTTACCCACGAAGCAAGGCAGCATAGCGGATGATTTCCTCTGGTGTCTGAGACAGTTGGCCCATCAAGAAATAGCAGAACAGGTAGTTGATCTGGAAGCCAATGGTTAGGAAAAGGTAGGGAACAAAGGCATTGCCGAAGCCGTAGCTGCTCCAGTCATATGTTGGCCGTGTGTGACGGAACCTGGTGACCAGGACAGTGGCCCAGATCCACCATCCACCTTGCAAGGTCACGATGGCAAAGAAGGAAGTCCTCGATCGTATCTTGAGCGGAATACTCGTGCGATCGAGATAGGCGCCAAGCACGTTGCCGAGTGTGACGGCAAGGATTGCTGACACGAGTGAGCCGAGTGCACGCGCACGCACGCTGAACCAGAGCGAGAGGTAGGTGAAGAAGACAGCCTCGGCATACACGGCTTGGCCAATGAAGAAGACGAGCAGCAGGAACTTCTTGGTGACAAATGTCCTGGCCACAGCCTTGAGTTCGCGAATAGGGTGGTTGAGGATCTCCAGCTCGACCTTCTGGCCGTCGGTTCGTTCAACCTTATCCGGTTTGTTGAGGAGCAGGGCGACGAAAGGTCCGGTCGCTTGCAAGGCAATGAAGACTTCGTACACAGTGTAGCTGACCTTGCCTGCCTCATTTCGGTTGACGTTGAGGCCCAGATTGATGGCACCCCCAAGGATTTGGCCAAAAAGTCGGTAGGTCAACCAATATCCCAGAACTTTGCCCCGGTTATACGGTTCTGGATAGGCCAAGGCAATGGCAGCTTCGGCAGCCCAGAAAACACCGGCTGAGATACCGCACAGCGCCGCGCCGACGAGAACAAGCCATTCATTGCCATATCGGTTGTTGGTGTATAGCCCAGCTGCATAAGGCGCATATCCAATCGTGCCAAAGATCAAGGCCCCCTTGATGCCGATGTACTTGGTCAAAATGGATGAAAAGAAGCAGGAGACAACCATGAGACAGAATGTCAGGGCGTTGGCAGTGTTGACCAGATACGGCTCCTCTTCACCACCGGCGCCGAGCGAATTCATGGCTCCCCAGATACCGGGGGCGGCAAAATTGCACAGACCGAGGATGGTTGCATTGTACAAGGTTGAACGATACCAGCGAACTATGGGCACAAGGTCAGAACAGACATTCCAATCAGGGCGTGTGAGAAATTGCACGCACCTGGCTGCTTCTTGACGTCGGCCTCTCGTACATCCTGTAGCTCAGGATGTTTCTGGCTGACAACTGACTGTGCTCGAGACATACTGTGAGTCTGCACCGCTTGAAGTAAAGCAACAAGAAGGGGTCAAGGCTGGGGCACCCAGGTCAGTACTTCTGATATCAATAGGACAGCAGTTGGCCACGTTCAGAAGCCACTTTCTTTTTCATTCAGACAGGGTCAGGGATCTACAGGAATATAAGTACCCTGTGAAGTGATGAGATTACGAATACTCTATCTGGGACCCCAATGCAACCCTCCCACATGGCACCCATGTTCTTCACGACAGGGCTTGCCGTATGCTAATGCCGTTGAGCAGGTTTGGCACCATTTCGAAGGAAGATTTTGCCTCAGAAGATGAGTTTCCAGGTTGTAATGGGCAAGGTGCCAGTCCAATGATGAGCACGCCATAGGTACCAACTTGGGTCTATAAGGGAGGATCATCGACTTCTGAAACTTCGTCAAGTCATGCCGATCGCTGACCTGAGGAGGACCACGCCGCCACGTGTGGGATACATCAAGGGCTGCTAAGGGTTACCAAGGGCTATCCATGCGCTGGTGTATGTGCCCCGTTGTGGCCTAGGCCAACGGCAGTTAACGGACCAAGGAGGCGGAAGCGGTAACGCGTGCCACCAGGCACCGATGATCACCAGCCGTGTGGGCTCAAGGAGCACCAGAGCTAATCCGGAGAATGATTTTCCTCCCCGAGCGCATCGTGCGCGGAAGTTTTGGATGAATGGGAGAAATGGGAGAAATGGGGCGTGATATGTGGAGTCGATTGCACCATCTGCGCAGCGACGTATGAGGAGGCGACTGTCATCTTTGGCGCGGTGGTGCGGCGGCACGACACCACTGTACCAGCGGGATGGGTCCTATACGGCCTACAAGTAGGAACCCACGGTCTGTGCTCGGTTCCTCAGTGCTGGGATCAGACTGTGCAGTATTCTAGACCCGACAGCATCAACGGACCTGGCCACCAGCATCATCGGCGGCGGCGGCAGCATCAGTAGTTGGAAATGACGACCCCTGCGGCAGAGACCACGGTGACCCATCAGAGCAAGGACAGCGGCACGAAGAAGAAGCAGTACGTGCTCAATGCCTTTGTTGAGTCCTGCTCTGGGCATCAGTCGCCAGGGCTGTGGCGCCATCCGGATGATCACTCATCGGAATTCAACAAGGTCACTCACTGGACGAAATTGGCCCAACTGCTGGAGCGGGGCAAGATCCATGGCATCTTCATCGCCGATGTGCTCGGCGGCTACGACATCTACAAGGGCTCGCTGGCGCCGGCCATCAAATCCGGCGCCCAATGGCCCGTCAACGAGCCGCTGGCCACGCTCTCCGCCATGGCCGCGGTGACCGAGTCCATCGGCTTCGGTGTTACTGTCTCGACCACGTATGAGCCTCCTTACCACCTGGCGCGCCGCCTCAGCACGCTCGACCACCTGACCAATGGAAGGCTGGGCTGGAACATCGTCACCGGCTACCTGGACTCGGCCGCGCGCAACTTGGGACGCGAGGCCCAGCCGCAGCACGACAACCGCTACGACCAGGCCGAGGAGTACGTCAAGGTCTTGTACAAGCTGTTTGAGTCGTCCTGGCGCGACGATGCCGTCAAACTCGACCGCAAAACCGGCGTCTACTCGGACCCAGACCTGGTCAGGGAGATCAACCACGCGGGCAAGTACTACACCGTGCCTGGCCCGCATATCACCCAGCCATCGCCGCAGCGCACCCCACTGCTCCTCCAGGCAGGCACGAGCACCAAAGGCAAGGAATTCGCCGCCCAGCATGCCGAGGCCATCTTTCTGTCCGCGCACGCCCCCGACGTTGTCACCGCCAGTGTTGCCGACGTGCGGCGTCTGGCCAAGGAAAAGTTTGGGCGCAACCCGGACAACATCAAAGTGCTCGCCCTAGTCACCTTTGTGCTCGGCCGCACCGAGGAGGAGGCCCGGGCCAAGTTCGACGATTACAAGCAGTACGGCGATCTCGAGGGCGCCCTCGCGCTCTTCGGCGGCTGGACGGGTATTGACCTGAACAAGTACGGCGAGGACGAGGAACTGCGCTATGTCGACAGCAACGCCGTCCGCGCTACCGTCGAGGCCTATGCCAAGTTTAGTCCCGGTGTGGGCAAGTGGACCAGACAGACGATCGCCGAGCACATCGCCATTGGAGGCAACGGCCCCGTGATTGTTGGCACCCCCAGCCAGGTCGCCGACCGTCTGCAGGAATGGGTCGATATTGGAGACGTGGACGGCTTCAACATTGCATATGCCGTCTTCCCGCAGAGCTTTGAAGACGTCGTCGAGCTCCTGGTGCCCGAGCTGCAGAAGAGGGGCCAGTTCTGGACCGACTATGCCGTGCCTGGAGGAACTTACAGAGAGAATTTCTATGGCAAGAAGGGCCAGACAGGTCCGATTGACGAGCATGTCGCCAGCAAGTACCGGTGGAGGGCTGGTGTGAGCAAAGAGGAGCACAAGATTCCCGAGTAGCTGGCGAGAAGCCGCAGCCATCGATATAATGAGGGACTCCAGGATCGATACTATGGGTAGTGGAAACTGATAAAATACGAACTCGAACATGGGGCTTGTCTAAATTAGGTTAGCGAGCTTTTGTACCCGTTAGCGCGTTTTTACTGCCTTAGCTTGGCGCCAAGAGTCGGTCTAGTTACAGATTCCCGTTCTGGCCATTGTCTTCCTCACGTCGTCCGACTCATTGATCAAAATCAGAATATGCCAAGTAGATAAATACAGCAACTTCCTGAACGAGTCTGCCTGGCCATTGGTCTACCTTCTGCTGTACACACATATGTTGTGAGCTTGAACAGACACTCCCTATCAACAACAAACAAACCAGCCAAATGCTTCTCACTCCGTCCTTGGCCTTTTCACCACCGCCCTCCACATCCCTGCTGCCCGGTCTCAGCCCTGTTGAAAACGCGGCACAGTTCCAGAACCATGTGCATCCAAGTCACCCCCACAGCCATGCTCACCACCATGCCCGTCGGCCCAAGCATACACCCAACCCGCGTTCGACACTCGCGTTGCTCGCAGCTGATGAGCGCGCGGTTGCGCAGCGCAAACTTGCGATTGCAATGTATGGCTACTCCTGGCTGAAGCCGGCGGGATGCAGCAAGACGATGCTGGGCAGGCGGGAGGAGGAGATTGAGAGGGAGGAAGTGGAGCGCCAGCTGAGAGAGGTCGAGATGCAGGAGCGGGCCGCCTTGGAGGCTGAGGAGCAGGAGCGGCTGGCGCTGCTGCAAGAGGAGGGAGAGGCGGATCGGGATTTGGATGACGAGGTGCCAGAGGCAGATGATGACGACGAAGAGGATGAGGATGATGATGACGATGACGAGGGTGATTTGATGATGGAGGGAGGCGAGGAAGACGGAATGGATGCCGACCTGGACGATGAAATCCTGGACGCGGACGACGGGCACGATAGCTCGGATGAGATGGGCGAGATCAGTGGCGTGAGCGAGGGCTGGGTCTACGACACGAATCGCGAGCAAGATTCAGACGAGGAGGAGATTGCACGCAACCAGATGGCCTTTGCTGCGGCGAATGTGCCCAGGCTGACGCAGCAGAGTATGCGAGCGCAAGGCCATGCGCGCGCGCCTGCGAGTGACTCCAATGTCGACGACGAGCGGGCGGCCGAGGACCTGGCTAACGAGCTGCTTGACGACGACGATCAGATGGACTTTGATCAGGATGATGATGATGATGATCTGGGTGGTCCTGAGGAGAGAGATCTTGACGACGACGTTCCCGAGGCTGATGACGGCGGCTGGGAACACACTGACTCGGAGCTGGAGGACAGCGAGATGGATATCAGCATCTTGCCCAGCGGCCACGCACTGCCATTTTCCAGTTCCAGACGAAGCAGCGCACGCGTCTTCAGCGGCAATGCCGCCGCCGCCGCCACCTCTCAGCACCGGCCCATGCACCCCCTCCACACTCCTCAGCTGTCTTCTGCAACCGACACCCGACGTCCCGATAGCGCGGCCAGCGAAGTGCCACAAAGCGGAAGCACGCGAAGAAACTGGCTGGATGCTGCGCGAGCGGGGCGCAATTTATTCGGCATCAGTCGCACTCCACAGAACGCTGGCGCTGGGAGCAGCTTCTTCACCCCGAGTCCGGCCGCGGCAGACAGGCCTGAGCCGGGTACGGCTGAGACAGACGAAGGCCGGGCTCCGCGCAGGACGGGGAGATTCTTGGGCCGGCGGCGGAGGGAGAATAGAGACAGTATTGACTGATGGAGCAATATAGAAGTGGTTTCATTACTGTCAACCCAATTTAGCAGCCTTGCTGATGCCTCCCAAACCCGTTGGTGTGCAAATAAAGTCAGTTCACCCAATGCCATGCATGACCCCGGCTACCTGTTTTACACTTAGTGGTAGTATACAATCTCACCCAGAGATACCCCTGGCCCATTCTTCCTCCTGGCCATCACCCTCCTCTCTCTCCGATACCCCTGGCCATCACCCTCCTCTCTCTCCGATACCCCTGGCCATCACCCTCCTCTCTCCCCGATACCCCTGGCCATCACCCTCCTCTCTCCCCGATACCCCTGGCCCATTCTTCCTCCTTCTGGCCACCACCCTCCTCCTCCTCCTCTCAAAACAGCCAGACCCAAGCAAACAACAGCCACAGCGCGACAAAAAACCCGAGCCAGACCTTCCAGCCAACGCCCGTGCGCTCGGCCATGCGCAACATCCTCCGCATCGTGCCCTTCAACCGCACGCCCGCATTCTCAAACTGGTCATTCACACTGCCCGCCAGCGTCGTGCTGTCGCGGATCTCATCGCCAATCGCAATCGTCAGCTGCTTCAGCTGGCCCACCTTTTGCGACAGCAGCGACGTCGCCGTGTTGTCGTTTTGCGACTCGAGCTCTTCCAGCACTGCGGCTGAGTATTGGCCCTTGGCGTTGGGCGTGGCTGGGCGGAAGTGGCCGTGGCTGCCGTGGCTGGTGGTTGTTGTTGATGAGTGGGGGTATTGTAAGGGTGTGTTGGTAGAATTGGTAGTTGTGGTGGTGGTGGTGGTGGTGGTGATGGTGTTGGACCCGCTGTATGGAGAGCCTGAGCGGGTCAGACTGGCCGAGGACGAGGGCCGCGAGCCTGGGTAGTTGTTGAAGAGCGAAGAGCCCGCCGCCGCGGCCGCCGGTCGCCGGTTGAGCGAGGAGTATCGGTTCGACATGGCTTGAACTGCGTAGCGTAATACGTACGGAAGTTGGTGGCGATTTAGCAAGATATGGAAAAGTTATTGGGCGCGTCTAAGGTCCACCGTAGTTGAATGTGGAGGTTGCCGTGTTGAGGAAAGCCTAGGCTACGTGTGGATTAGGGGCATCTAGATTGGGTTTAGTCTGGGAAGGATAACACAACAACCGACGGGTGACAGGTGGTGGCTGTGACGGTGGTGGCGCACTCTCCTGTCGCTCCTGAACAGGGCACCATCGCTGTATCTGCATCCATAAAGGAGACCAAAATCCCTGTCAGCACACGCGCGTTGAGGATTCCTTCGACGCACTCCAAGCCCGCGCCCAGGGAGCAACCACCAGCGTTCTGTTCACTGCCTCGAGCCAGAACGACAGCCTGTTGGAAATATGAGGTCTTCTGCATGTCTCTCTGCACTACAATAGTAATTCAAGAAGCAGTGATAATGAGAGGAATGGGCTCAGAGCATGCTCCTGCCTGCCTATCTTGTTGAATGTCAAGATTGCAGCTTCGACAAAGGAGGACAGCATTGTCATCAAGACCTTGGCCTTTTCAACTGCCCTTTTCCTTCCTGCCATCTGTCACGTTGATCAACTGGTTTCCAGATGACAACGATACCAAAAACAACAATAACACCAGCACTGGTATTCAGTTATTCATATGCTTATTACAAATTTCTTACATAACAGTTGCTTCCCTAGACATTGCTTTGCTATCCTCATTGCTTTGCTATCCTCATTGCTTTGCTAGCCACATTGCTTTGCTAGCCACTTCCTCCCTCCAGGAGAAAAGCAGCATGGTCCTTGAGCCGAGCGTACAGCCCGCGCAACGACCTAGCCCTCATCTTCAACGTATCCTGGACCCAGTAAGACATAGTCTCGGTGCCGAGAATATCACTGAAATAAGGATCGAGCAACGTATTCCGCATATTCTCATCCACCCCCACGGCCTCTAGTGCCTGGGCCGGCGGCATATCCTGGTACTCAGCCGTCTCGAGCCGGGCAACATGGCAGCAGGCACATTCAAGCAGGCGATCTGCCTTCTTCTCCACATCGTCGTCGCCACCGTCCTCTGACCACGTACTACTTGTCGACACCACATACTTGCTGTAGATTTCTGTCGCCGCCGGTGCAGTCAAACCAATGTACTCCAGCGCCGCGGTGGAGATTGGGTCGACAGGGAGGTTAAGGGTGAAAGGCGCACGCGCGGGTCTGCCCTCATCGCGATATGCCACCGATATTACGCCTGATGCGATACCCCTGTTGAGACGTCGCTGGGATTCCCGGTCTGGAAGGTCGAGAACGGTTGACCATACCTTGCGCTTGCCGTTGATGATGGGCGCGTCTCGTTTGAAGAGTGAGGCGCGCGTTAGAGCTTCGACTTCCTCGTCGGTGAATACTCCATCGTGAGCTGATGTTGTACGCGTGGTGGCCATGTTTGATTTTTGAACTTGAAAGTTGTTTGATCGGGCTTCTGTACCTTGGAGTGAACTACAACTGAGAGCAAAGCGGGAGAGAGGATTTGGGACTATTTTTTATAACGCGTGCGATGGCTGAGTATCCATAAGTTGGTTGTAGCACTGGCAAAACGTCACGAGGCATACACTTGTGGAGGTGTAACAACAGAACTTGCCATACTAGGTTAGCTCGTATCAACACTCCGTATGGTACGGTACAGCATCTTCTAAACTTCCCCACAAACATTCATTAATTCCACTGCCTGACTGACAGACGACCTAGTTCCCCGCAAAACCCACGCGCCACGCGCCCGCCATCCCACGCCTGTTGTACTACAAAGAAGACAGGAGTCGAGTACCACCATGGCATCTCAACCGGCCGTCTCGGCGACATCACCATCATCCGCATCCGCATCCGCATCCTCACCATCCGTCTACTCGCGCTTCCACGCATACCCCTTTGCGCACGACGCCGAATACCAAGCTGGCCTAGCCTCCATCCTCGGGCACTCCGCACCAGCAGCAGCAGCAGCAGCAGTAGGAGGAGGAGGAGGAGGAAATGATAGCACACCCAACACGACGACCGCCACCGCCGACGACCAACTCCAAGACGCAAACCCAGGCCTGGTGCTAAACGCAAAGCTGTTCTACTTTGCCCAGAAGCACAGTTTGCCGCCGAATGCGCTCACGGCTAGAGGTTATGTCGACTGGTTGCGCTCGCAGACGCAGACGCAGACGCAGACGCAAACACAGACACAGACATGGTCCGCGGCGCCGGCGGGGAGAATAGGAATAGACACAGCAGAAGGAGATGGACTAAGAGAAAGAGAAGAACAAGAAGGAAGCAGAAACAAAATCCAAACCAACGCTCAGGAATCACAACCACAAACTCAAACCCAACCACCATACCCATCCTCATTCTCGGCCATTATCGATCTGATCACCTCGAACAAGCCGGTGCCGGGCATCGAGCAGATTCCCGATACCGTGCTCGAGCCGGGGTCGAGTAAGGTCGATCGCACGCCGAGGAGGAGGAAGCCGTGGGAGAAGGCGGATGAGGTCACGGCGACAGCAGCTACAGCGATAGGGTCTACTACTACTGCTACTGCTGCTGCTGCTGCTGACTCTGATCAGACGATATCAATCCCAAGCCCAGGCCAGGCAGAGAAAGATCAGACTGACCCTGACAAGCCTGGCCAGAAGGGAGAAGGACTGCTTCGTATTCTACAGCCAAATGCAATTCCTCCTAGTGGGCTGCTTGCCCATAACGATTGATGGTAACGATTGATGGCCTGGCCTGCTTTGATTGATGGCCTGTTTTTGGTTAAATCTGCCGTGTAGCGAACAGAATCAATAAAAAGTCGGTGGCTAATGCTACCAAGTTAACTACTTAGTGTTGAGAATTCTGCTAAAAGACTGGCACGTCAACCTAGACAGTGCTTCTGGTATATACATACCCTATCCTTTCTGTCGGTTGGATGACACCATGAGAGACATCTTTGCCCATGCACTGATGGAAGAAACACATAACACTCTCCCTCTTCAGTCTCAACACCTTTCCCCTGGACCGTACGAATGCAGCTGGTATCTGTCCGCAAATAACTTCGATCCTGCTCAGTAAAATACGTGCAAGTATGTTGTACAACATTCAGAGCGAGGGGCAATGCTCGGCCAAAAACGCGCTTGTGACAGCCAAGAACCCTGAGACGACCTGGCGTGCAACACGAGACTCTGCCGCCATACAGTCGATGAGAAGTATTCCAAGCAGAAGGGTATATGCCCTGTGCCACGTAATCAGAGGTAGAATACTTCAAACTTTGACATAGATGACTGAAGGTAAATAGACTCAGGGCCTGGCTGGTTCGATGAGTCGATCGTGGACAAGCTCCATCCGTCTAGCGGTATCGAGGCCACTGGTTGCGCTGCTGACCTGGCGCACCATAGGGATTGACAACAGCTCCAGCGGCTGGATGGGTGGCTGAATTGGGGTTGCAGCAGAGCATGGCGACCCGAGAACCAAACTTGGAGCCGCGAAGGGAGACCAGGTGCTTGCGGATATGAACTGCGACTTGCTCTCGCTGGTGGTGGTGAGAGTTCATCAGGATCCACTGAATGAGGTAGTTGCCGTACTGGTCACCCGCAATGTCGATGAGTGGGATACGCGGACGGTCTGGTCGAGCAGTGGTGATGACGCCCAGGTATCGGTCAAGGAATTCGTGGCCACCAATCTTGAGGCACTTCTCAACCACCTTGGACGCAAACTGGTCAATACTGTAGTTGTACGAGTTGGTCAGGATGTGGTCCACGACGCGGCGCTTGTCTGGCGGTGCACCATGCTCGCACAAGTGCTGGATGCACCAGTTGCCAAATTGACCATGGGCAATAATATCGATATTGCTGATGACCTCTTCAATCGCTGGGCGCTTTTCCTCCTCGACACAATTCTCGAAGATGTTCTGCACGACCAGACTCCCGGTCTCGCCCATCGCAACTTCATGCCACATGCCATGCAGAGCCTCGTTGACCTTGAGCATGATCTGTGGTGGCTCACCACTCCAGCGCAGCTCAAACAGCTTCTGCCACACATGGCAAGCATACCGATGGATGACCGTGTCGGGAATGCGGCGAAGAAGCTCACGCACCATGTCAGCCTTGTGGCTTTCTGGGACCGAGTCAAAGGCCTTCTGGATAACGTGGCAACCGAATGGATCCATGCTCAACGCAATAACATTGCCATGAATTGCCTCAGCAATGGCCACAACCTGGTCAGGAGTTCCATGCTCAAAACAACGCTGGACCAAGAAGTTTCCAAAGCGGTTGATCATCAGGGGATATGCTTGATTGACAATCGACTCAACAATCTCGAACTTTTGCTCCGCGGTGCCAACCTTCAGTTTTTGCTGCAGGAAAATTGACGCCTGTTGGTCATTGTTGCAGACAATCTTGTCGACAATGTATTTCCAGTCGCAGGAGACGGATTTGTCCAGGAGTCGTCGATAGTTCATCGGCTCGAGAGAAGTGACATAAGTCTGACTGCCGGCAGCGGGAGGGAGAGACCACTGTGCGCCTTGTTGGGCTTGGAGTGGATCGGCTGGGAAGTTGGGCGTCATAGGAGAAGGCTGCAAGCCAGCCCCACGCTGGAACGGGTACTGTTGAGGGAAGGTCAGAGGACTCAAGGGAGGTGAGGTCAGGCCGACGCCACAGTATGTGTTGAGAGTATCGTTGATGGACGAGTTCGATCTTGGCTGCTGCATGCCCCGTCTTCCCGGCTGATTCGGGTTAAGCAGAGGGAGCTCATTGTTCACGCGTGCGTCATACCCAAAAGAAGCGGCAGAAGAGGCTGAGAATGTGCGGCTGTTGGCCCCGAAGCCAATGTCGAGAGCAGCTGGGTGAACACCATAGCCGCCTCCATAGCCTTGGCCAGGCAGACGAGTATCCCGAGGACCAGTGCCACCAAGGTTGCTGGCAATGTCTTGACTATTCCAAATGCCACGAGCACCAGGAAAGCTGCCAACAGAGAACTCAGAGAGACTGTCATCGCCAGAACGCCAGGCGCTAGAGCGGGAGGTGAACGGACGAGCCGATGCATTGAAGGCACTTTGGAGATGGCCAATCGTCTGCTCCGAGATGTCGCCATGAGCTCCAAAGTCAAGCTCAGAAGAGGACCCGATGGCTTGATCCATAGTGTGCTTGAGATTGCGGGTCTCTGCCAGCTCTTGCTCCTGGCGAGAAATGACGCTCTTGGCGGCCTCGAGTTCTTTCTTGATGCGGCGCATCTCGCTCGTGTCGACTTTGGCTGGCTCTGAGCCACGAGAGTTGGTGTGGACAACCCCAGTGTAGCCCTTGGTGGCAGGAGTGTGAGTGGCGAAGCCTGCCATCTCGTCTGAGGGCCGATGGTTGCCTGAGACCTTGGAGTTGGCTCTCAGTTCTTTCTCTTGGGCATTCAGTGCTCTTGTCTGCTCATTGAGGCTGGAGAGGATCTTTTCAATTTCTTGGTTTTCCTTCTTGATGCCTAGGTTGCCCGTGTGAGGGGCACGTGAGTCATTGAGACGCAAGCGCTTGAGGATGTCCTCCATGCCGGGCACGTTACGGGATATCTCAGTTTCAGTATGCTAAACCAGATATCAGCACTCTGAACAAACACAACACAGGAGGGCATAGAGCCAGAGGGATCGACCTTTCCTATATCTTTTGGAATATGGCAAGTATGTGGCACCGAGCCCGATGGGGAATGAAACACGCAAGGATGGAGGATGGAGGATGGAGGATGGAGGGGAGCGGGAGTGACACGACTTACATTCACCTGGCCTGTTGGCGTTCGGCTTGCATCGGTTACCTCGTCAAGCGCCGCCTTTGCCGACGGCGTGATTCGACGATTGGAACGCGGGGAGCCAGTTGACACCATCGCTGCCATCTTCGAGGCTTGGGACTGTTCTGGGATATGGACTATCATACAAGGGCTGATAGTATGCTGGGGGGAGGAAGCACGCTGGGGAGAAGGTCTTCCTGGTTTGAGTAAGGAAATTGAAGGGCTGGTGAAGGCGTTGGTTGGGGGTTGAAGACGAGGGAGTGTGAGGAAAGGGAGGTGTCGAACTCGCTGAGCACGTTTTCAACTGGCAACTGTTGCCTGTGTTGGGGTATAAGGGAAGGCACACTGGAGAGAGCCAGGTTTGGTTAGTTCTTGTCACACAGGGAAGGTGGGTGTATTGGGCAAAGGCAAGAGCAACCAAGCATCCAGTCCACAAAGGCCATGTGTTGTAGTCCAGTCTCCAGGCATGGTTCATGGGTCATGTATCTTGATTGCCACTCAATGGAGTTCATATCATCATTCATTCAGACAGTCTACTGTTCTTAGAGCCTCCAGGTTGATGGGATGGATCCAGCTCATGGCCTACCAAGGCACGAATGAGCCTGCTGATATTTCCCAATTGTAGTCAAAGAAGCCCATTGCCAGTGTGCCAGCATATCCTTTCCAAGGCGCATCCTGGCTGAAGACAATGAAATCAGGTTGGCCCACTCCAGTCAAACTTGGCACCATTCTCGCAGCCTGTTGTAGCCCGTCAGCGTCAGCAGCCCAGATCACCAACTCGAGCCTTTCGTCATGCAGCGGCTGCAGCCAGACAGCGCCCCTTGTCTCCTGTGCAGGTATCAGTCTGACCCCGGCCCTACCACGAATCCAGACACCTTTCTCATCAGCTCTGATAGGGAAATCACCCGAGTCAGGTGATTCAGGGGTTGTTCCATCCAGAATGCTGACGAGGTTACCAGGCGTAGCGTTTGCAGCCTTGCGCTGGTCATACGGTCCAATCTTTGAATCGGCTCCAAAGTACTGCAGCAGATTGCGGCTGACCTGGACTGCCGTCTCAAACGCACGCTCTGATTCCGTCGAGTGGAGCAACTGGAATGGGCCTCGAGTCCTCAGAATCGCTTCCATGGCTCCACGTTGCAATCCTGTCCTCTGTCCCAGTGAAGGGACAAATTTCGACTCTTTTGACCATTCTCCATTCCCGAGAGAGACGAAAGAGGTCTGGACATCAAAGTCCCTGTCCAGTTTAATGACATCGGTCCAATCGTCCAAGCGAATAGCAGTAGGCCACAGATCGGTCTGAGCATGGTCAAAGTGCAATCTGCGTATATTAGTAGTCCTTACATACCAGAGCTGGCTTCCCTCACGAGTGACAGAAGTCACCGAGACTTTGCCAAGCGTGTCTGGACTATGGAGCTGATCTACAATGATCCCGTTCTTGCTGCTCCAATCATCCAAGATGCCAACGACAAAGGAGAAATTCGACGGCACTGGCTGGAAGCGAGCATCCGGTGTAGAACTGTGTCGGTAGAAGTCGAGCAGAGGAGGCGTGGTCATGATTCCATCAAACCAGTGACCCTTGCCTGGTAGTTCGACATAAGTGAGATTGAGAGATCTTTGCCGCCCAAGGGTTGCCATCAGTCGAGAGTGGTAGACAGGCACATTGTCATCTGCCGAGCCATGCTGAATCAATATCGGAACACGTTGAAGATTGTCTAGGAAGAGTTCGTGTTTGAAGCTACTCAGGGCACGCTCGAGTATGGCGTGCTGCGTTGGGTCTGCCTCAGTCCACATCGAGTAGGGAACATAGTTTTGGATCGAAGTGTAGCCCGATGCCATGACAGCGACCAGTACATGGTCAGGATGATGCATAGCAAAGTGCCAGGCGCCCTGACCACCGTTGGAATGACCTGTGACAATGAGGCCGCGACTAGTAATTCCAGGGCCGGTCCAATGCACCAACTGCCACCCCCTCGCGGCCTCGATGGCAGCATATATGTCCATGGTGCCCCAGGTATGCCAGTCATCACCTGCCCATGTGCTCATCCCGGATGGAAAGAGCATCCAGCAGGGAAGGTCGGCCGCCGCATCGAAAGAGTGGCGCGTCTGTGAACCATCAACCTCGACGCCGGCACCGTGCAGATTTAGCACGAGTGGAAGGTCGTCGCCAGTCTCTTGCAAGAGAGTGGGGGGCGGGGGCCGAAGGATGGCATAGGACACTGATCCAGCGGGGTGGGCAAATGTAAGCTTGTGTGGGCTGAAGAAGTCTCTGTGTGTAAAATCGGTTGGTGTGGTCAAATTGTGAAGGGCGACTGAGCCAACCGCCCGGTATGTCAACACGATTGTGGAAGGTATCAACGAGGGTGTCTCTTGTGGGAGAGAAAAGCCAACTGGCCTTGACTGTCCAGGGGCGACCAGGACTTTGGGAGACAAGAGATCAAAAAGTCGGCCATGTTCACTCAAGGCCTGGACAATCTCGAGAGTGTCCAGGCCAGCATTGCAGACAGTGACGCTGGCGAACTCACTAGCAACTGTGCCGTTGATGATGTCTGGCAGGATCAGACTCCCTGGCACAATTATAACACTTGAATCTTGCACAAAAACCAGCCCGAGGGACGCATCTGCAGAGGGGCGTCCCCAGCCACCATGAGCGCGCACCTCGTGTATCAGACGCAGTTCAACGAGGTTCGGGCCGGGCAGGAGCTTGAGGACGGCGGGAGCTCGCTTGAATCCGAAAAAGTCGCCTCCGAACACAGGCTGGCCGTTCCATTTGAATTCAAGGACATTGGTGGGATAGAGGAGAATGTTAACAGGGTGCTCCCCATTGTAAACAATTTCAGATCTAGCCCATGCTTGAAACTGGAGAGCAGCCCAGCCGTAGATGTTGTGCATGAATTCCCAGTCCACGTCTCCAAAGCTCAGGCTTATATGCACAGTTGCGGTTTGGCCGTCAAACGAACTCTTGAACTCATGCTCTTCCCATTCCACCGTTGCATTGCGGGTGAGCGGACTGAAATATGTGCCGTGGGCCGACTCGGAGTCAACGCCAAAGACCTGGAGAGGATCGGCTCCCCAGATGGCTTCTACAGATCATACGTCAACGAATTCTGGCGAGTATCTCGACGCGAAGTCCTACCTCTAGTACCAATGCGAAAGGGCCCAATGGTGTGCCAGGGCTGGAAGGAGATCAAATCATGCTTGTTTCCAACTGCGAGTAGCTGGTCCTGGACACTGAGTTCAGGTTTCAGACAACAGCACAACACAGCCAGCAAAAGAATGGCAAACAGGAGGCAATGGCCCTGCATTACTGTTCCCGTTGGAGACTGCGGTGGTGTGTCTATCGCTGCTGGTCTGTGCAAAGACAGAGTCGTGGGTTAGTTAACCCTATCATCGTTCTTGGAAGTTACGTTCGTTAATCAAGTTAAATAGGGAAGGTGCATGGGGCGTGTGGCTTGCTATAAAAGTTAGATTGTTAAGCTTTTCTGCTCTTGGCGAACATGCGAACGGGCAAGTTAGCCGCCAGCCCCTTGCCCCTTTGCGTTAGACTTGTCCGTGGCTGAGGTGTTGGAACGCAACCAGGAGGTTACTGAGATCATTTTTTGGGAGTCTGCAGGTTTCTGGGATAATAGGTCAACGAGAGTCTGCCCTCTCCATCCTCTCCTGTTCTATCAGCTACTGTCCTAACTAGATCTGATCATCCAACTCCCGTCTCGCCGTTTTTGCCGCCTCGTCGACCGGTCTCTCGCCAAGTCATGTTGAGCAAGGATTTGGCTGCGCTTGTCTGAATATGAGCACAACCATGACAGAGTCTCTGGACTCTCGCCTTGCCGCTCGGCGCACGCCGTCGCCGAAGCCCTCCAAAGTCGCCGACGAAGCCTACGCCGAGAGATTCCCCTCTTTTGATACGACCGCACCGCCCTCGTTCGGCCTGCCGGTGGTGACAGAAAGTACGCTCGAGACGGACGCTGTGGCCGCGCTGGAAGCCAAATGGCCGCTCCCCCGGGTGAGCCACCGGGCGCGAGAAGGGCGTCAGAATTGGCACAGGCCGAGGAAAAGTGTCAGCGAGGCGCTCAACAACTTCCGCATTCGCCGTGGCAGCGTGAGCGAAAATGCGCAGGAATTGGCTGAAGCGCTCAAAGCCCCTGTTTCCTACACATTAATTGTATGGCCACCCTCAAGCTGGCGGTTTGGCATATGTTCGCTAATACTCGTCAATAGGGCCTGTGCATCGCGTGGTATATGACCTCGGCGCTGACCAACACCTCATCAAAGTCGATCCTGAATGCGTTCCCAAAACCAGCAACTCTGACGATCGCGCAATTCGCCTCCGTCTCCGTCTGGTGCCTTATCCTTAACACAGCCGCGAGCACCTTTCCTTCACTCAAGACGACAGTCCCTGCTCTGAGGAACGGATTGCGGAGGCCGTCGTGGGACGTGATTTCCACGGCACTGCCATTATCCGTCTTCCAATTGCTGGGCCACTTGTTGAGTTCGTATGCGACGTCCAAGATCCCCGTATCGCTGGTGCACACAATCAAAGGTTTGTCGCCCCTTTTCACCGTGCTGGCATACCGCATCCTCTTCCGAATCCGCTACATGAGGGCGACGTACTTGTCACTAGTGCCATTGACGCTGGGGGTGATGATGGCCTGTTCGACAGACTTCTCCACCAACTTCTGGGGCTTGTCGGCAGCCTTGATCGCAACAATTGTGTTCGTGGTCCAGAACATCTTTTCGAAAAAGCTCTTTACAGAGTCAGCTCGCGCCGAGGCCGAGGGACAAACCCAGCGCAGCCGCAAGCTGGACAAGCTAAATCTCCTGTGCTATTGCTCTGTTGGCGCCTTCATGTTGTCAGCACCAGTCTGGCTGTACACTGAGGGCTTTGCCATCATAGAGGATTTCTGGAAGGACGGGGCAGTTAATCTGTCGGAGAAGAAGGGCGCCCTCGACCATGGCGAGCTGGTCCTGGAGTTCATCTTCAACGGCCTGACCCACTTTTTCCAGAATATCCTGGCCTTTGTTTTGCTGTCCATGATGTCCCCGGTCTCGTACTCGGTGGCATCTCTGATCAAGAGAGTCTGGGTCATTGTCGTCGCCGTGATCTGGTTCCGAAGCTCGACAACACGCCTCCAACTAGCCGGCATTGTGCTGACCCTGATTGGCCTGTATCTGTATGATCGCACGAGCATGGAGGACGCGGCCGAACGGCGGGCCAAGACTGGCAACTTGCCTCATGACACACCGCTGCTGCCACTCGTTGCCCAAGACGGGCCAGAACAAAATGGGCATGCACTAGAACCCCCGAGCGTCGCTCTGGGTGAGAAATTACGACTGCCGAATCAATGGAGTCGAGGGCCTTGATGGCTGGGAGTGGCAAGCATAGACAGGAGCACGAGAATGGCCTGATCTGATTCTACTAGTAACTGCTGGGCATAGCGACGGCGCTGGAGATGTTTTGAGTCCCGGGGTTAGCATGACTGAGAAGTGTGCTGGATAGCAACTGTACATGTGAAATGACAAAAATAGGAAACCGGTAGACATATGAGAAAACCACGCGTTGTCGACGTCTTTTCTTGCAGCCCTGCGGCTTTCTTTATTACTTTGCCTGCGACAGGAAATGTAGCGACCGACGGTAAGGAACAGTACATCATGGACAGCTCTAGCACGCTCCAGCTTCGGCGCAGTAAGCATCAATTGCTCTTGGAACACGTAGCAGAGGAAGAAGAGATGTATGCATAGATGCTGCCCTGCCTCCTACAATAAATCGTGACCGTGAAATGAGTTGAAGAAACAAAATTTGAGGGTGGGAAAGTGGGTGAATTTAAAGAGAACATCACATGACTCGGACACTAGGCTCAGTATCGTATGGTTCAAAACTAGTAGGGTTAGGGTTTCTCAACCCTGTGGATCAGGCTAAAGCCAGTCCGGCTGCTCTAGCCCAAAAGCAGAATAAGCCTGTCAACGTAACCATACTAGGACTAGCTCATTCCTTTGGTTGTTAGAGCCAGCCATCCAGGCGGCTGCGCCTCCAGAACCGATCAGTCAGCGGAGAGGAAGGACGACAACCTCAAAGAACACGACGTCTGGTCGATGTCGACAATCTTTCCTGCATAGTCCCATCATGTCGACAACGGTGGTTCATACGGACTCTCTAGAAGACGACCGGCCCGATGACAAGACCAAGGCAAAGAAACAGAAGAGTGAGCGGTTTGCCCAACCCGTGTCGCTGTCGCAGCACTAACGAGGGTGCTTTCTCCAGGCAGAAGACCAGCAAATACTGCGTTTCGGCAGCAGCGGTTAAAGGCATGGCAGTGAGTCCACTGACCACCTTCCCTACGGCGCCGCTGACCTGTGACAGACCGATTCTCACGCCGAAAACGGTGCTCCCTATCTTCTTCGCCATTGGCATCATCTTTGCGCCCATTGGCGGCCTCTTGTTGTGGGCGAGCTTCAGCGTACGCTGCCCTTGTCTGTGCCCCTGCGCCGTCCGCGCTTACCTTGTTCATTCAGGTCCAAGAGTTGGTAATTGACTACACCGACTGCAATTCCACCAGCAGTGAATTCACGACGATCCCCGATAGCAAAGTAAAGGCCTCGTTCAAGACGTCCAACTTCACCAAGCCATCGTGGAGACTGAGGACAGACGACAGACGGCCACCGTATAGCGCAGTCAACATCACAAACACACCGATCTGCACACTCCAATTCGACATTCCAAACAACATCGGCCCGCCCGTGTATCTGTACTACAAGCTCACGAACTTCTACCAGAACCACCGGCGATATGTCAAGTCGCTCGATACAGACCAGCTCAAAGGGCACTTCATCAGCAACAGCTCCATCTCGTCAAGTGCTTGTAACCCGCTCAGGACAAATGGATCCGACTTTGCTTATTATCCCTGTGGATTGATTGCCAACTCGATCTTCAACGATACCTTCTTCAGCCCCCAGTACGTCAACCAGGGCGGCCAAGCGGACTCTAGCCAGTACACAATGACCAACAAGAGCATTGCCTGGAGCAGTGACACCAGGCTGTTTGGCACGACCGCGTACAAGTGGCACCAGGTCGCTCCGCCACCCAACTGGGCTGAACGCTTTCCGAACGGCTACACCGAAGAGGACTTTATCAATCTCCACGAATACGAAGAGTTCCACGTCTGGATGCGAACAGCTGGCCTTCCCAAATTCAGCAAGCTTGCATTGCGTAACGACGACGATGTGATGAAAGCAGGCACTTACACCATGGACATCTATGATTGTATGTACATAGCTCCATGGCTACATACCGACGGCCTTTCAAGGACCATGCATCATTTTCTGACAGTTATTCCAGACTTCCCCGTCCATCTGTATGGCGGTACAAAATCGGTCCTCATCTCCACCAGGACCGTGATGGGTGGCAAGAACTCGTTCCTTGGCATTGCGTATGTGGCCATCGGCGGCCTCTGCATTGTTCTCGGTGCTATCTTCACCGTAGCTCATATCATCAGACCGAGGTAAGTAGTCCTCCAGCATGTGCGAAAGCTGTGATCCAAAATCGAGAGCTCCCCCCTCCTCCAGACTGACACATCATGCGCACCATAGGAAACTGGGTGACCACACCTATCTCTCATGGAACAACGACGCTGTCCCCACCGCCACAACGACTGGCCGCGAAGCTCGCCCTGGAACGGCCTAGTTTTCTCTCCTCCCAACCCTTGTTGCCCATCCATATCCAGCATGTGCTGCGAGCAAGAATGGAAGACAGGCAGGCGTTATTTTTTGGCACAGGACAAGGCAGTCGGCGGTCGGCGGGAAGGAAGCAGAACAGGTGGTCTTGGGGTTTCTTGTCTTTTTTATTGTCACGATAGCTCTCACACGTGCAGAGAGACGGAGAGAGAGAGAGGAAATGTACCTCAAGTTTGTCTACCTAGATGAGAAAAGGAAAACACGAGTAACAACCGCACATGCACGCGCACCCAGATATATATATATATATATATACGGGTTTCTGACCTGGTGTAGGGAGTAAGTAGTACTTGCTGTCTGTTGGCTGACTGCTGGTGGGTGTCCTGCTATACATCACTGGTACTTTCAACCACTGGCACCTTGATCCGAGGGGAGGGGCCGCCGTCGCTCCAGGAACCGGGCAGTGGGAACACGTTTGTTTGGTACGAGGGAAGTATACGAGTAGTACTGTACAACTATTATTGCCACAGATGCATCAGCCGATCGATGCTAAGGGCGCTCTCATGGTAAGTGCTACTGCACACACAACCTTAGATCAGTGTGGAGTACACGTGGAAAGATCTCGCATAACTGTTGTACATTGATGGCGATGCTGCGTTTTGATTTGTGATGCTCTCAGTTAACTTTTTTTTATTTTACGATGCGGCTACAGACCGTATATTGCTGCAGCAACACCATCACCTCCCCACGAAACTCCATATTTTCCCTTGACGTATTAGTAGTAATGCACACTTGTCGAATTAAGCAATGCCATCGTCTAATCTTTCATATCGTAGGCGCATCTCTGTGTCGACTGCTCTAGACAGCCACAGGAAGGAGATTGACCTTGGAACAGGACGTTGGGATGAAGCCGTACGACGACGAAGATCCAGCGGCTTGGAACCGGGAGAGATCGAAGAGTTGAGGTGCGCCGTGCGACCAATCACATACTGAGGACAAGGTCAGTGTCAGATCATGATGGGCCACCCATTTATGCTTGGGGGTCAGAAATTGTCCTTACCGATCCACCCCCCCGCGCTCTGGTTAAAGTGCAGGCCAGTCTCGTTGTAGAAGAAGCCCTGCAGCGGTGGGCCGGACTGGGCAATGCTAATCGTCACATAGTTGAACACTGCCTCTCGTCAGCTTTTGCGAATAAAAACAAAAAATGGCAACCAAAAAGAAAAAAAAAAAAAACGACATACATGAGTAGGGCACGTAGGTGATTCCCAGGGGCCAGGGACCAATCTTGTTATTGGGATAGGTGAAGAGCTGCTGGGTGCCATTCAGGTAGGCCTGCAGAGCAGATGACTTGTTCCTCGACAGGACTGCATCTCCCAGCCCAGCACCAGTGTGGAAGCTGTACAGCCAGAGGCCGTTCTTATTGGTGCCACAGTCGGGCAGCGCACCCACAACTTGGGTCTGCAGGTAGAAGAGGGACGGAGGAGTGACAGTTGTCAGAGAGTTGGCTGCCGCCGCCACTGGTGCACTTGTCGCTAGCGCAAAGCAGAGCAGAACGGAAAGGATGGGGAGATGCATTGTCGAACAAGAGGGATCTTCTCGTTTAACAACAGCGGATGATGTGGCCTTGGTTACCGAAAACGGAGGATGATGGGCTTTGACGGGAGCCCAAGTGAGCAGCAGAGACCGATCTTGGTGGAAGGGGAGAATCGCGGAAGGAATGATTGACACAAGAGGGGAAGTCACAACGGCGATGGTGTTCCATATTAGTATGAGTATTATACTATTTGACCTCGTACAAATTGCCGGCATGGCTGTTTCCCGTAAAGCTTATTCAACAGGCAAGAGCAGTTGTCCGGGATATCACTCGGGAGACGTCATGGTGATAATCAAACCATGACGAAGCAGTACGATGCAGGATGCCGCACTTTCGTAGGACTGATGGTCTGATCGGTGTTTTGTTTGGATGAAATTCATCGCAACCATCCACCTTTCCAACAAGCAGGCCAGAGAAAGGTGTGAGACATGCTTTAGTGCTTGATAACCACGGTTCTTTTTGCTGCAGCTAGGCAAGGCCTCGAACAGGCTGTTCAGCTGTGGCAAGAGTGTGGTGGAAAGACCGATGGAGCGATGGGTGAGGTCATGAGGGAAGGAACTTAGTAATCCCAACGTCAATGCCAAAATCTTAATCGCTCAGATCACCCTCTGATCGGCCACTCAGATCCACACAGGGTCAGCTTCGCACTGTGTGATTGGTCAACGAGCCCCCTCGTAGGCTGGGGAATCCCTGCTGGAGTGGGAGCTTCTCGATCTTCCTCAGATTTGTAGTACCCCAACTTATTATTAGTTGCCTGTGGGGGGCGGAAGGAGAAGGAAGATCAAATATGACACAATTAGGACTAAGTCCTGAGTCAGTCTTCGAGATAAACATTTGGATATATTTCCCGCACGTGGTGCGTCCGGCTCTATAATATTCTGCGGCGGCTCTACCATGAGCTTCCGCTATGGACTCCAGCCGGACTGAAATCGTCCCCCAAATCAAGACCGATCATCTTTGTCAAAGATATGATTCCAGTAGCCTCTAAAATGGTGGGTACTGCCGATCTTCTTGATCTCCTCAACCTCGTGGGGGGTTAGGGAGAAGGCAAAGATGCGTAGGATGTCGCTCAACCTTTGCTCCTTATTGCTAGTGGTGATGGGGATAACGTCCTGCTCCAAGGCCCAGCGCAAGAGAATCTCGCCTGGACCGACACCATATTTCTTGGCCAGCGTTTCGAGATAGGGGTCAAGAGGTCCGCCCTTGGCCTTGGTGAGAGGGAGCAAGGGTGAATAGGCCGAGATTCGGATGTTCTGACTCTTCAGATAGGGCACAAGATTGCCGTGCTGGAGGTAAGGATGGAATTCGATCTGGTTGATGGCGGGACGCACACGGCTAGTCTTAAGGATAGCCTCGATATGGGGTTGCAGGAAGTTGCTGACGCCGATGCTCTTGGCCTTGCCATCAGCCTGGACCTGTTCCAACTTGGCCCAGGCATCTTGCAGCTTCTTCTCGTCGCCCTCTGCAAAGAAGGGTGCGTGGATGAGGTAGAGATCGACGTAGTCGAGCCCGAGCTTCTGCAAGCTCTTGTCGATGGCGCCAGGGATATCGGAGATGTTGACTATGACCTTTGTTGTCACGAAGAGCTTGTCCCGGTCCACGTTGGATTCCTTGATAGCTTTCCCCGCCTCGGCTTCGGTGTTGTAGACCTCTGCATTGTCCAGGTGGGTGTAGCCGACCTTGATGGCCGTCTTTACACCTTCCACGCAGGCATCGTCAAATGGCGCCTCCGGGCTTCTCTTGAACCAAGCGGTACCAGTACCGTACCCGATCTATAGACGGTATTAGCATGGGGGGGGGGGAATAGATAGATGCCGAGCCCAAGTTGGCAAGATGGCTGATTCCAACGCCTTGCAGGGTAAGTGTAATTCAGCACGTGCCGAGGTTTGAACTCACTGCTGGAATGCGATTGCCATCGGGCAAGTCGACGGTGGGAATAGTCACCAGCTTTGCCATGGCAGACGGTTATATGGTATCGAAGGCTACAAGCTGGGTCTACCTGTGATGGCACCACAAGACACCAGCTTTGAGTGGCAGAAGCAAATATGACGGTATTCAGACGGGTAGATGTGATGACTGGAGAGGTGATTGGAGAGGGGATGACTGGAGAGGGGATGGCAATGAGGGGTGTTTCTACAGTCTCGAATGCTTAGAAATCGTAGAAATGACCTAGAATAACCTAAAATTAGGCCATTTCCGCTTGTGGACCAGGCACGCGCTTGTGGACGGCTCATGAGAAGCAGCCGGACAGGAGATGAAGATGTGTTAAACGACAGGGTAGAATTGCACCGTAAAGATAGACCGCCGCGTCAGCAGCAAGCTCTGCCCTGTCCAGCCTTCTCCGCATCGCTGACAGTCAAATTAACAGTCTTGGGGCCGGCAGCTCCATCACGGCCAGAGGAGAGACCGTACTCCTTGACGCCGCTGCGGCGATCTTTCAGATCATATTTGCCAGCCTCGATATTCTGGTAGATGCGCTCAGCGACTTCGAGGAACGCACGCTCAACGCCTTGGCCACTCTTGGCGCTTGTTTCGACATACTTGACCACGTTCTCACGGCGGCACCAGGCCTCTGCCTCCTCTCGGCTTACCGCTCGAGGGCGGGCACCGGCAATGTCCGAGTCTTCAGCGGCCAGGTCTGACTTGTTACCCACAAGAATGACAACAATACCGTCTTCGGCGATCTGACGCAGGTCGTTAAGCCATGTCGTGACTGAGTCGAAGCTGCTGCGGCGAGTGATATCAAAGACAAGCAGCGCACCAGAGGCACCCCGGAAGTAGCTTCGTGTGATGGACTTGTAGGTTTCCTGGCCGGCGGTGTCCCATAGAGACAGCTTCATCTTCTTCTGGTGTACGCCAGTGGATGCATCTACCGCCTTTGCCGTGGGTATTTCCGCCTGGGTTTCCGCTGGTGCCTTAGCAGCAGACGCAGCGGGCTGACCGATGTCGAGGTAGGCATTGGCGGGGGGCCCGACAGGGACTATGCGGGACCCGAACTCGACGCCGATGGTGACATCGTGGGTGGGGCTGAAGCGGCCTTCGCACAGACGCACGGTAAGACTCGACTTCCCTGTAGCTGGTCCTTGTTAGCCTGGCCTGCTTCTGTCTGGGGGTGACTGCAACTATGGCCATGACTCTGTGTCTATGTCTTGACTTGGGGAGGCTGCGTGTCTATGTCTTGACTTGGGGTGGCTGCGTCTCTGGCGCCGACATGCTTGAGGTCACTTACCCGAATCACCAAGAACGATGAGTTTGGCAATGTAACTCCAAGGAGGTGTCGGATCTGCCTTCATGGACCACGACAGCACATCAAATGTAGCAGACGCAGTGTAGGATGGTCATCGGGCCATGAGCATGGGGCAAACCCTAACCCTAACCCTATTCCAAGGCTGCTGGTGCCGTTCGTCATTGTCATCACTGCCACGCGACAACTTCACCCCACTTCATGCCCAGTGACTACCTACCAAACCACTGCGGTCATAAGCTGCAACACTCTTTGTCTCTCTCTCCCTCTCTCTAATTACCCCCAGGCACTTCTATCCCTGTCACTGCATATCCTTCTTATTGTTGCCATCCTCAGTTTCAGCATCACCATCAGCTCTGTCAGCTGCTGCCTCCACCGCCACTTGTATTGACTTTCCCAGCGCCGTGCCTCGCCTCAGGGCGCAGGGACCATGTTCTCTGAATGTAAGTTGGACTGCCCGTGCCAGCTGCTACTACTATCAGCTTACAACTGACCTCTATGCATCAGATGCGTCCAAGTTCCTAGCTCAGTCGCAGTCTCGGTTGAGCCTGGCGCCTGGCAATGACCGACAAGCTGTGAACAGTCGAGCTCCTCGCCAGGCCCATACTAATAACAGCAAGACCAGCAGTAGCGGCTGGAGACTCGGCAACCACACTCGCAGCCACGGCCACGGCCACGCAATCGGCCAGCCCAATCCCTACCAGCCCTCATCGTCGCAACTCGCCGCCTTTCCGTTTGCGTCGCGCCTCAATCCGCAACCAGCCCCACTCTTCTACAGCACGACCGACGAGTTCCGAGAAGTCAATGATGAGGAGGAACATGAGCGCGAGATTGCTGACTTCTACGCTCTGCAGAAATCACGGCGTCACCTGGGCAGCAGCGACTTGAAGGAATCGTCGGAAGTCGGGGCCGAGAGCGTCTCCAGCGCGGGCGACAGCATGCCCAGTGCACATCCGTCTCGGATTGGCTTCAGCCGCATGGGTGCTGGCCCCGGCATCCGGAGTTCGTGGCGCGGCGGCATGAAGTCAAGCCGTGCACTGGCGCCCACTGTGGATGCTGTGGACGAGTCGGGCCCAGAAGAAGGCGGTGCGCCCATGGTCGACATTGGCCTCGACAGCACCTATCGCAGCGAGTCCGGCGACGACCCTCCGGATGACCTTCTTGACGACCCGCCATCGGTTCAGCTGCTTCGGCGGGCACCACAAGCTGAGCCCAGCTCGGACTCGGACGAAGATGAGCAGCACACCGGCCATGACAGATTACTGAGTCAGTCGGACGCCCAGCAGTGGCCCGACGAGACGTCAGAGGATGCGCCAGAGGTGGTGCCGCCACCGCAGCAGGTGGCGGTGCCGCATCATGATGCCTTCTGGGGCCACCTCTATCTGCTTTGCCTGGCTGCCATGGTCACAACCTGGTTTCTGATCTTGTTGCACACGAGCGCCGAGTCAAAGCCCAAGGGCGACACGGCGTACAACACGCTTCATAGCTCTTTCAGCCTGCTGCTCACATACACTGTCATCTCTGTCTTCGTGTCGCTGCTCTGGCTGGCCACGCTGCGTGCCTACCTTCGGCCCCTGGTCTATGGCATTCTCGCCGCCGTACCAGTCATCCTCTACGCCTTCTCGATCTACCCACTCGTCTCCAGCTTCCAGGGTCGCTGGCAGGGCCACAGACTGCAGGACTACGCCATGCGCTGGGGTTCCCTCGTACCCGCGGCCATGGCCACCTTGTGGATTCTGGCCATCATGCGCGGCAGACAGTCAATGCAGCGCGCCATCAGCATCCTCGACTTTGCCGCGCGTGTGTTGGGCGAGAATCCAGCCCTGGTGTTGGTTGGCTTCGGCACTCTTGGCTCCATCATCGCCTTCACTTGGATCTGGCTGGCCATGTTCACGCGCGTCTTCCTCGGCGGCCACCCCGACAGCCGCAGCACCTCGCTTCGGTTCATCATCGACACATCAACCTGGTGGCTAGGCGCCTACTTTGTCCTGGTCTATCTTTGGACCATCTCAATGATCTTCGGCATCCAGCGCACCGTCACATCCGCCACCGTTTCCCAATGGTACTTCCACCGACGCGCCCTCCCGAAGCTCACTTCGCAGACGATTGTCAAGGCCGCACTGCAGCACTCTGGGTCCACCCTGTTCGGCACCATCGCGCTCTACACCGGCCTGAGTCTGCTGGTGCGCCTGCCGCTACTCATCCTGCCACGGCGACTGACCATGCTGCTCGGCCTGGCCATGTACTCACTTATTCCGACGCCGATTGCGCTGTTGATCAATCCGCTCACGCTAACGTACGCGGCCATTCACTCGCGGCCGCTCAAGGTCAGCGCCGCGGGGCTGTCGACCATGCACTTTCTGCTGCCCAACGACGTCACCACCACGCTGTACCCCAACGCCCTACACAACCGGCGCAATACCGACGGCTGGTCGTCAGATGCGCGACCACTGCTCCCCTATCGTCTAGCCAAGCTGCTCCTGCACGCAACCCGCTTCATGGTCTCGCTGGCCATGGGCTTCGGTGGTTGGGTGACGACAGCGCGCAGTATGCGGGTTGCCGAGGCGGGCTTGCGAGGTAGTTTGTATGCTTACATTGTCGGGTTGATTGCGGGGGCCATTGGCTGGAGCATTTTGGGCGCAATGGAGGGAATCCTGGGCTGCATCGTTGATGCTCTGGTGGTATGCTGGGGAAGCGAGGTTGGCCACAACGGCTCGGGTGAGGCGCGGTACTGCCGTGAAGCTGGCGAGCTGTTCAGCGAGAACGCTGTAGCAGGTGGATTCGCCTAGGTGGTATGCAATAAAGAACATACAACCTGTACTGTGCTGTGGTATGCAATAAAGAACTCACAACCCATACTGTGCTGTAGTATGCAATAAAGACACACAACTGTACTGTGCTGTGGTATGCAATAAAGACACACAACTGTACTGTGCTGTGGTATGCAATAAAGAACTCACAACCCATACTGTGCTGTAGTATGCAATAAAGACACACAACTGTACTGTGCTGTGGTATGCAATAAAGACACACAACTGTACTGTGCTGTGGTATGCAATAAAGAACTCACAACCCATACTGTGCTGTAGTATGCAATAAAGACACACAACTGTACTGTGCTGTGGTATGCAATAAAGACACACAACCGTAATGTGCCGTGGTCTGAGTACTGTGCTCGTAGCGTGCCGCAGTCTGAGTACTGTGCTTGTAGTGTGCCGCGGTCTGAGTACTGTGCTCGTAGCGTGCCGCTGCCAGAGCGCAGGCCTCGTACTCCAGTGCCGTGAGTGGTATACAAGTCACCCCATCTGGGCGACAGATGCCTAAATCTAGAAGCGATGAAGCCTGACAGGTCTTGGCGGCACTACTAATCTGGGTTAGGCTGCTGTCGAGATGATTGGATGGGTTTCCCGTGTCTCGGAGCCAGGAAGGAGCCAGGACTCCTGACTTTCTCTCGCGACGAAGTGTTATTTATTAATTGCAAACATCACGACTTGATGACTTCGACGGCTGTGTGAAGAAGAGCTCAAAGAGCGGGCTGTTCTTCATTCGCTGGTGTATTATTACTCCTGCTACTCTCCTTCCTCTTCTCCTTCCTTCCCTTCTGCACCCTCGCTCTTTCCTCCCGCTGCGGCCCCCACCAGCGCCGCCTGCCTGCGCGTCGTGACACCTCAAGGCTACGTGGCCTGTCCCCCGACAACCGCCTTTCTACCAGTTCGATTTCTATTCGTGTGCTTTTCATCGCCTGTCATCTCGGGCCATCTAATCCATCTCGCTATGGCGGCCGGCCACGCTGTCGCCACCGGAGCGAGGAAAGGAGAGGGAGACTCGCAGCTGCGGCTGCGGCACCCTGCATCCAACACTACCAATGGATATGGATATGACTCCGCCGTCGTGGTGGATGGCGAAGAGAACAAGAAACTACGCAAGGCAGGTTTGACCCCTACCTATTCATTCATTCCGCTAACCGCCCGCAGCCGGAGCCAGGCTTCCTCGCGGTCCTGGACGAGTGGGAGTTCATCATTGCACCTGCTGTCTTCACTCTGTTTGCCATCTTCACCCGGCTGTGGAAGATTGGCCTCTCGCCCATAGTGACCTGGGATGAGGCTCACTTTGGCAAGTTTGGCTCTCACTACCTCAAACGCGAGTTCTACTTCGATGTGCATCCGCCGCTGGGCAAGATGCTCGTCGGCCTGTCCGGCTACCTGGCCGGCTACAACGGCTCGTTCGAGTTCAAGTCGGGTGAGAAGTACCCGCCCGAGGTCAACTACACGTTCATGCGCATCTTCAACGCCGCCTTTGGCATCTTCACCGTCCCACTGGCCTACTACACCGCCCGCGAGCTGAAGCTGAAGCGCTCCGCCGTCTGGCTCGTCACTCTTATGGTCCTGTGCGAGAACTCGTATGCGACAATCTCGCGCTTCATCCTGCTCGACTCGATGCTCCTCTGCTTTACCTTCACCACCGTGCTATGCTGGGCCCGCTTCCATAGCCTGCAAAAGGAGTCCTGGTCGCCCGAGTGGCTTGCCTGGCTCTTCCTCACTGGCATCAGTATTGGCTGCGTCTGTAGCGTGAAGTGGGTGGGCGCCTTTGCGACCGCCATGGTGGGTCTGTATACCATCGAGGACCTGTGGACCAAGTTTGGCGACCTGAAGATGCCCAAGACCGAGCTAGGCGCCCATTTCCTCGTGCGTGTGTTTGGTCTGATCGTGTTGCCGATAGCGGTGTACATGTTCTCCTTCTGGGTCCATTTCCTCGTTCTCGAGAACTCGGGCCCCGGAGACGCGCAAATGTCGTCGCTCTTCCAGGCCAATCTCCGCGGCACCGAGGTCGGCAAGGACTCGCCGCTCGAAATTGCGTATGGGTCAAGGGCAACGCTCAAGAACATGGGCTACGGTGGCGGTCTGCTGCATTCACATGTCCAGACTTATCCCGAGGGCAGTGGACAGCAGCAAGTGACCTGCTACCACCACAAGGATTCCAACAACGACTGGTTCTTCTATCCCAACAGATCAGAGCCCGAGTACGACCCGGAAGGGCCGTTGACATTCATATCTGACCGCAGCGTCATCCGCCTGATCCACGCGCAAACGGGCCGGAACTTGCACTCACATGCAGTGTCGGCCCCGATCACCAAGAGCAATTATGAGGTGTCTTGCTACGGCAACGTCACGGTTGGCGATGAGAAGGACCACTGGCAGGTCGAGGTTGTTCGCGATACCGCGTCGTCTGACCGCTCTCGAGTGCGCACGCTGACCACGGCCTTCCGGCTGCGTCATGCCGTCCTTGGCTGCTACCTGCGCGCCGGCAATGTGAACCTGCCCCAGTGGGGATTCAAACAGATTGAGACGACGTGCGTCAAGACCAACAACCCGCGCGACGTATATACGCATTGGAATGTTGAGGCGCATAAGAACGATCGACGTATGAAAGCCCCGTTGTGCTTGGTCTGATATGATGACTAACTCTTGACAGTGCCGCCGGGTGATGCCCAGAGCTACCGGTCGCCTTTCCTCAGCGACTTTATCCACCTGAATGTGGCGATGATGACATCCAACAATGCACTGGTGCCGGATCCGGACAAACAGGATGACCTGGCCTCGCATTTCTGGCAGTGGCCTATTCTAAACGTGGGCCTGCGGATGTGTTCGTGGGATGACAGCATTACCAAGTACTTCCTGCTCGGCAACCCGATCGTTTACTGGGGCTCGACATTGTCGCTGGGCCTGACGCTGGCCATTACTGCCTGGTACCTGGTTCGCTGGCAGCGTGGCTACTCGGAGCTGAGCTGGGACGACATCAACCACATCAAGCATGCGGGCATCTACCCTGTAATAGGGTGGGTTCTGCATTACTTGCCGTTCATCATCATGGCGCGGGTGACATACGTGCACCACTATTATCCGGCCTTGTACTTTGCCATCCTCACGACCGGCTTCGTTGTGGACTGGTTCACGCGGCCGTTGGGAGCCAAGAGTCGGTGGGCGGTGTACGGCGTGCTTTACAGCATTGTTGTTGGCCTCTTTGTGCTATTTAGCCCGATCGTGTTTGGCATGCAAGGTAGCAACCGAGACTATGCCTATTTGAGGTGGTTCAGCAAATGGAGAATCTCTGATGCTGAGGGGCCTTTTGGCCCGGAGTGGTAGATGGGCCAAGGGGGGTCTAATGCAGGACCGATCTGTGTAGTTGGTTCGTAACTGTCATCAAATCTGTATCCACTCAGGTCTGTAGCTGGGAAAGGGGGCCGACAGGGCACTGTCAGTCGAACCGGCTGTCGAACCGGTTGATAGAGGGAAGAAGCTAGGTATGAGTCGAACGTGCCGATGCAGAAGAGAGCGCGAGGCCAACGCAAGCCAACCAAACACAACGCAACACAACCCATGCAGGTACTCTTTGCTGTCAATCTTTTTGTTTTTTCAGTTTTTGCCCAATGTCGCCACCATGACTGTTCATCCGCGTGCCTTTTAGGCAAGACGGAGAAAGCTCTCAGGGCTGGGGTGAGCTGAACTCAAGTACAGACCATGGGAAAGTTACTACGACAGTATCCCTGTCTTCTACCGTACCAAGGGTACGCAGCACACTAGAATCTGCCCACTGGGCTGGGTGTTGGCGCTCTCGTATTTGACGATCTCATCTCTAGGCAGTCGATCTTCCCAGAAAACCCAGATCCACCCTTGTGTGTACTGTATGTAATATAATACACTGGCTGGGCTTGACGACCTGACTGGTGGAGGCAAGCGACAAGCTGAATCAGCAAGGGGGGTAGGTCGTGTTGGTGGTTTAAAATGATGAAGAGAGGAGGGCTACGTCAGTGGTGGTGGTCATGATGATGATGATGATGCTGATGATGATGATGGGGATGGGAAAGAGGAGGAGGAGCAGGAGTATGCAATGTCATGTGTATCTATCTGTCTACACTAGATGTGTTATTGGGGAGGGGAAAGAAAAAGAAATTAGGATCTTTGGTTTTTGGTACACAGACAAGATCAAAGTACTACCCAGTGTACAACCATATACCTATCCGATTGGATACCACGCTGACGGGGACGATGAAGATTGAGTCCCTTCCCTTCCCCACCCCACCTCACCTCCCCCCTATTGCATGCACATCCAAAGACTTGGGAAAGAAAAGGAAAAAAAAAACAAAGAAACAGAGAGAGAGAGAGAGAGAGACAGGGAGACGAGAGAGAGGGAGGGAAAAAGACAAAAAAAAAAAAAAAACTACCTACACACTAGTGTACGGCATAAGTTTTTTAGTACCAACTCTGTATATACGGCCCAAAACTTTGACAGTAATTTTTGGGTTTTTTTGTTTTTTTGGGATCGCTCCCGACGAACTCCCCCCCCCACCCTGGATGTGCCGCCCCACTTTATGCAGAATAAAAATGCGAACAGGGATTGAAGCGAGCGAGCGAGCGAAAAGAAGGAAAGAGGCGAGGGTGGTGGTGCAACAGGGGGAGGGGGGGGGTGGCAGGGGAGCAGAGGCGCAGGTAGGGGCCGACAAGTTGACGGACAGTCAGGCTAGCTTGATTAGGAGGAGGCGCCGTTTTTTTTTTTGTCTCTTTGTCGTTTTTTTTTGGTTTTTTTTGGGTGCGCTCGGTCGTTGTGGGGGAGTTCGTCAATCGTCATCGTCACTATTGTTACTAGCTGCTTGGGTGGTATTGTGAGATGTTACGATGGATCAAGATCGTTTATTATTATTATTTATTATTATTAGGTGTCATGACAATTCATGTCTGTGTATGTCTTTCTGTGTGTGTGTCTTGTGTCTGCCAATCTCTCTCTCTCTCAACGCTTTTCTGCTTTTCTGCTTTCTGCTTTTCTCATTTTCTTTACTACTTTTGGAGGAGGGGAGGGGAAACAAAAGGGTCTCATGCATGTCTGTATGAACAGATTAGACTTTATCTCTGTGCTTAACTTCTTCTATATAATCTGTTTTGTCATTTGTTTCGAATGACAGGAGCTTTTGGAGGGCGGAGGGGTGGGGGGGGTGGTCAGGCGACTGTCGTTTTTTTTCCTGTCTATGACGAAGCAAGCAATAATTCTCATAAGTGATCAGCCCGTATCGTCCATATTCTGAATCAGTGATGCTGACAACTCGCCATCGTCCATGCATATTTGCTGGGACCAGGGGAGGGAGAACGTTGCGCGTATTGTGTGCACGGCGCGCGCGAACTTGGTCTTTCCTAACCCTGGTCAGACAAACGAACGAACGAAAGTAACAAGATTGTCATGATCGTTTAAGCTGTAGAGTTTTTTCCTTTGGAGCAATAGTAAAGTTTTTACTGATGATTATTTAACACACACACATACATAATGCACACAAATTGTACATAATTTACGCACACACACACACACACACACACACACACACACACAAAATTTACACACACACACACACAAAATTTACACACACACACACAAAATTTACACACACACCACCCATGTACTTGAGTTTACCCGCGTGTGCATGATCCCACACACTCTATCTGTTTTCTTCTTCTCTCCCTCTCTCTCGCTTAAAACCCCACAACGGATCCGCCCGCGAGCCTAAGCGGCGAGATGGCCCAGGTCCCGATCCGCTTGGTTGCCGAGCTTAGTTGATTCTTTTTTTGTTGGCGTCTTTTTTGGTCCCAATTTCATGTTCGCATCTTGAAAGAAAAAAAGAGAGAGAAGAAAAAAGACGATTTGTCTTTTGCTTTTTGACACTCGTTTGTCATCTGTAGTCTGAAACTCTATACTGCCGCCCGTCCAGGAGGGGTTGGAGGGGCGCGCCGTTTGGCCTACAGGGAGTAGTGGTATCGCCCCGCGGGGCGATTTGGAGAGGTGGAGGTGGAGGGGAGGGGGGCGAAGAAGGGAGGGTAGTGGCGGCGGAGTGCGACGGCCGTGTCTCTCCATCTCTGTCTGTCTGTCTGTCTGTCTCTCTCTCTCTCTCCGTCTCTCTCTTGATTAAGTAAATTTCCCTGCTTTAAAGTTGAGGGAGGGTACGGGGGGAACGATGGATTGCTGATCCGATGGCTGCACTATACGCGCCCACGCGTGTCTGTGCCGTGTGTGTACATGCTCTTCCATCCCGGTTCGTCTGCTCGTCCCTCTGTTCTTTGTATCTCCAGTGGCAACCGCGAGAAGGCGACGGGAAAAACACCCGAGGGAGAGAGAACTAATTTTCTTGTTTTCTTCTCCAAACTATTGACTGATCGATCATTCCTGCAAACTTGTGGGCAAAAAAAAAGTAAAGGACCCCGCCTCTGGGCCCTTCTGGCTTTGCACTCCTTGAGGCCTGACGAGGTTTAGATCTCGTATACGTCTCGTGCGAGCGTTCTGTATCAAGGGATGTTCCCGTTGCCAGGGTGTCCACAATCTGACTGCTGGTGGTGGGGAAGACACCAGTCAGCACTATTTGCACAATTGGGACATAAATCAGGCTATGGCTTTTAACAAGTTCCAGGAGTGGAGTAGCTCGGTGGGTTTAATCACACTAGCGAGTGTTACTAAGCCACTGGCTTGTCGCTTGAACCCTAGCTTTGTAAAGGCAGCCAGCGAGTCAGAGTGCTTTGCTGCAAAGAGGGCAAGTTTAGGCAAGAAGAAGAGCCAATCAGCAGCCCAGGGTTCCGCAACGCTGAACTCCGATTGGGCCAAGGCCAAGATCTTAGTCAGGTGCAGTGCCATCTCATTGGATACAACAGAGCAGCAAGAGGAGCTAGCAGGCGCGCTAACGCGTTAGCAACCCACAGTACCTGATAAAACATATCTTTCTACCAAACTACTGAGACTAGAATTCCTTTTACTTTGGCTGGCCTCGTTGGTCCGTCTGTACCGTACGATCGCGCGTGTCCTGGAGCGGGCCACACCGTCGGCTTGACTGCTGCGGAATCCGAACGCACAGACGGGGTTTTGGCTCAGGAGAAATAGGACGATCTCGCGGTGATGCAACTTTGCCATTGGCATGTCCATCTTCACCACACTTTGCTGTCTCCCTGACTCTCTAAACCCGGCTAGGCAAGAATCTGGTGCGCTCTTCTGGAGACTCTGGGCCCTGGGTGGAGAGCGGCGGCTCGACAGAGTTTCGGCATGGTGCTGTAGCTTCCCAGAGGAGGCCTTCCACAACAGGCAATGCTCAGCACTCCGAATCTTTAATTTGGTCTTTGACTTGGAGGGGGTAAGGTCAGTATATGTCTCAGGGCCAGTAGAGTGTGGCAAGACGACAGGCGCTAGGAACGGGACATCATATATGGATAGATGCCCACCATCGCGGCCCGTCTCTTCACGGCCTGGCTTTGATGCGCAATTGGGCAAATCATTAGCTAGCTGCTTGACCTGCTCCTGCAAATCGTTGCCTAGGAGTTGCTCCTCGCGAGATGATACTCCTGGCTAGACCTTTGCTTGCATCTACAGTCCACAAGAGCAAAGTCTTCTTATGAGTGAGGTCAAGTCCATAAGAGCGGGCTCTCTGGCACATCCACCCACACACCCACACGCGCACACAAGTTACTCACACACACTCAACCGCATCTGATCGGCCTGAGCGAACTCGTTGGCCCTGCGAGCTGAGTCAGGGTTCCAGCCACGATCGGACAGGCCCCGCCAGTGGCTGAGTTCGCTCCTGATTAGGCGCAAGCGACCAGCCTAAGAGCCTAAGCGCCAATCAATCCGCCACACCGATTCGCCCGCCTCCGTTCCGGGCATGCTAGCTGTCTGTGCGCCACACAGTCCGGTGTCGATGGCGGGGCAGCAGCGCCGAGTCTACTATGCGCAATCGCAGTCACACTGGCCTGGAGGCGGAGGAGCAGGAGCGGCAGCGGCGGCAGCAGCAGCAGCAGCGGCGGCGGCAGCAGGTCTGCCGGTGCCACTATCAGGCCAAGTGCCGTCGTATCCAAGCAGCATTAACAGCGCGAACTCAAGCCCATACCAACTGCCTGCTCAAACTCAGACGCCAAAGCAGGCCCTGGCGGCGGCTTATGAGACTGCACACCGCCCACGGCTCGATGGTTTACCACAACTTCACCCACACAGCTATCTGTATGCCACCACTGCCGCAGCCATGGACAACAACATGACGGTGCATCCGCATCAGCATGCACACCCGCACCCACATCCACACCCGCATCCGCACCAGCAACACCCGCACTACCAACAGCCGCTGGCCATTCCCTCCGACACCGCCACAGGTACGACGCCCCCACGCGGCACCGCAGGTAGCGACTACCCCGACGAGCCGGGCCTGGAGGGCGTACCTGCCGCCGCTGGCGACCACCCCCACCGCATCGAGATGAATCAGGATGAGATCGACGCGATCATCCGCAACAAACGGAAGGTGCGTGATCCCAAGGCCTGCTATGCCTGTCACCGCCGCAAAGTCAAGTGCAACCGCGAGTTGCCCTGCGACTCGTGCGTCAAGCGCGACCATCCCGAGCTGTGTTCATACGAGCGGCCGACCAAGAAGCGGCGAATTGCCCTGACCACGGGCCTGCCACGCGACCCCCACGACGATGGTGTTGTCGGAGTCGCTGTCATCAAGCAGGAGCATGCCTTCCAGGCCACAGGCCCCAACATCACGGTGCCCCGAGAGCAGTGGGAGCGGCTGAATGAAGAAGTCAAGCAATTGCGTGAACGGCAGACAGCGTCGTCGACACCAGTGCCGCCCGCAGCAGAAACACCAACGCCAACGCCCCGATCGGCCTACGTGTCAGCGTCAGCGTCGGCGTTGGCGCCGGCACCGGCACCGCCATCTTCAGAAGCAGTTGATGTGCTGCAGGCAGCCACCGACCATGATGCACCCGCCCCCCACGACGACCCAGAGCCGGAGGGTGTCTTCGCGCCCAGCGACCAGATGGGCTCCATCCACCTTGGCCCGCGCTCTGTGCTGGCCTACATCATCGGTCTCGGCCGTGGCCGGTCCACGCAGGAGGCCAGCCACCCGCTCCTCGAGGAGAATGTGCTGCCCAAGCTCGGCCTCGACAATGAGAGCGTCACCTATCCCTTTGTCGACCTGTGGAGCACTGACACTGCCATTGGCGATCTCAACGGCCTCTGCAGCGCCATTCCCGACGACGTCCTATGCAAAGAGTCTGTCTCCACCCTGACCACGGCCTCAGCCAGCCTTGCGATCTCTCTGCTAACACTTGCCTGAAGTTTCTATCAGTTCTATCGCGACGTCGCCTGCACCATGTACCCCGTCGTACCCGAGCCCGACCGTTTCGAGGAGACACTCAGCTTTATGCTTGCCAACCGAGCCAAGGCCGTGCGCGAGAGCATCCAGATCGACCAGGCCAAGCCACTCGGCATCTCGCTTGCTTTCCTCGCCCTCGTCTTTGCCGTACTCGCATCTGGCGCACAGTGCTCCCGCCTCCGGGCAAAGGAGCGCGAGCTGACCTCGCAAGTCTACAGTCAGTCTTCCTTGCCTGTCTCCTGTGTAGCCCCTTCCCCTTGTTGCAGTCAGCTAGTTATTAGTTATGGTTGTCTATGCCCAACCGGATGCTAACATGAACCCCAGCATGCTGCTCTTACCAAGCCCTCCGCATGTCCAACTTCATGACCCACCCCTGCCTCGAGACTATCCAGGCCTCGCTCATCCTCAGCAATGTGCTGTCCTACAACATGAACCCCGGTGTCGCCTACATCTTCCTTGGCAGTGTCACCCGCATGGCCTTCTCCATCGGTCTGCACATGAATCCGGTCTCATTTGGCGAGCACGAGGCCTGGCTACGTCGACGTGTGTGGTGGGCTCTGGCCTGGCAGGACTCCCATTTCAGCATCAGCTACGACCGCCCCACGGCGACTGTCATGTGTGCGGCTGACATCCCCTATGCCCCCGACAGCAAGCCGGGCCAGCGTTCCTTTGCTGAGACCATGTACTCAATCATCCAGCTCACTCAGGAAATAATCCGCCAGCGTGCACTCAACTCGCGTTCCACCATATCCTGGGCCACCATCCAAAGCTATCGTGATCGCATTGTTGCCATTGTCGCCGACGCAGCCCCTCACCTTCGTGACGCCGCGGTCTGCACAAGCGTGACCCAGCATGTCGAACGGCTGGGTCTCAAGGTGCACACAACCTACATCATCTCCGAGATTTGTCGCCCTGCGCTCGAGGATCACCAAGTTGATGCATCCACCCCTCTACACTCGCCCACCAAGCTCGCTCCTCACCGAGCTAGCTCGATCCCCGTTGACTACACCCAGCTGCGGCGAGAATGCATCACCAATCTCGAAGCCACGGTGGCCTCGTACGTGGAGCTATATGCCGTTTCTGAGTTTGCTGCCCGCAACTGGGCCGTCATCCAGCGCACTGTCTCGGCCGCTTTCCTTCTGGGGATGTTGCCTCATATCGAACAGGAGCCGCATATCTTGCAGTTGCTGCGCGAGCTTGAGCGCTGCATCGCGCGACGCATCAGGGAGGATCCTGCGTATGAAGATCTCGACCAACAGCAGTCTGGCAGCCCAGCCGTGCCAGGCAGTGGCAGTCTAAATACCTCTCGCACGACCCAAGGTCCCCGCTGGGCCAGCAGCATGGTCAAGTCGCTCAATGCTTTGGGCAAACTCAATGCTACCCTCAATGGCCACCATCTCACTACCCCCAAGCGACGTCCCACCAACAATGGCAATCAACCGACCAATTTCTCTCAACTCGGCCATCTCCAGCACCATCTCCGTGCCCAAGCACTGCCCAACCCGCCCACGCCCACCAACTCTCACCTCCACTTTCCTATCCCCCAGCTGGGTGCTCCTAGCCCAGCCCAGGAGTACAGCCCCAACATGGGCATTGCCCGGATTGGCGCTGTCACCTGCGCCCTTGGGCCCATCACCCCTGACAGCACAGGAAGTTCGTCAGGCGACTGGAACTATGCCAGTATGACTGAGCGGAGTGCTGAATACGTCCAACCACCGCTCTGGGGTTGAACGGAAATGAATTGAATGTGAATGGATGAGAAAATGCACCAGACATGTATTTATTGACCAGCCCCAGTTGTTCTTCTTTCGCTTTTGCCCGTTCTGTCTTGTCCTTTTGAGAGGCTGGACCTTTTGGACATTCTTGTCAAACCAAACCTTTTGGGATTCGCATTCGGAGATATCTTACAGTTTAGACAAGTACGCAGTACATTTGGACCTTTCAACCACTGTTTTGGACAAATTCAACGAGTCGAGTGTGCCAGGCCGGCTTGGTTGCGCAATCAGATGATAAGCAACTTGTTATTCATACATATATATAGAGGTATCGGAACATGCATGTATATATATGTGTCTGGATGCATTCATCGTAAAAAAAAAAGGATATTGTCATCAACTCCCCCCTGACTGAACGATGCAAAATCGGCTTGCTCTCTCCAAGACCCCTACGTACGGACGAAAAGACACACACACACACACACACACACACACAACACAGACATAGATGGGCAGTCACACACAAAATATATCCAGATCAGAACAGGACGGCGCCACTCCTGCGGCCGTGGCGCTTCTTGCGATGGCTCTCGAGCTCCCTGCGGATCAAGGCGGCCTCGTCGTCGTCGCCACCAGTTGCAGCAGCAGCAGCGGCGGCATCGGTGACGGTGATGGTGACGGTGTCAATGTCCCACACAGTCACCGTGTGGCGGCCGTCCTTGCCGATATTGAGCACGCTGGATGCTGGGGCCGGGGCCGGGGTGGTGGTTTCTGCGGCAGGGGCGGCTGAGGATGGAGGGGCTGAAGAGGAAGAAGAGGAAGAGGAAGATGGAGAGGCTGTTGCTGGTGCTGGTGCTGCAGCTGGTTCTGTTGCCGAGGATGACGATGAGTCTTCAGATACGACGGCGGCGCCGTAAAAGGCTCCGGCGCTGGCTTGGGTGATGGGCTCGCTGTCGCTGTCGCCGTCGACGGCGGCGGCAGCGTCGTCGCCATATGAGTAGGACCACGACCAGGAGCTGCTGCTGGCGCTGGCGCTGCTGCTACTGCTACTGCTACTGCTGCTGCTGGAGTAGCCCCAGCTTTCCCAGGTGTTGTTCAGGCTGGCGCCGCCAGCGCAGTTGGTCGAGGATGAGCTGTATGCGTCGACGGGGTTGCAGCCGGGGAGTTTGGAGAGGGTGCCGGAGATCTCTTCGTCGACAAAGTCCTGGACCACGCAGGTGCCTGGATTGACGTATGTCTCGTCCGTGGGTGGGAGCAGGCCGGCAAAGGGCGCGCAGTTTTCCAGCACGCCAAACTCGTCGTGGCATTCCTCTACCGCAGCCGCGAAGACGGTCGAGTCCCAGCCCATGAAGAAGTCGGCATGCAGACCGAAGCCGGTTGGGTCGCCGGTCGACCACACAAACGGGTTCTTGTCCGCGGTCGGCCATCGGTCCGCGAACTTGTGCGTGTCCCAGATGAACTCGACCAGCAGCGTCACCAGGTGGACCGGGTGGCTGCTCGGGCATTCACCGTCTTGGTAGGTCACGGTTGGGTAGGCCACATGCGACCGGTGGTCGTCCGAGTCCAGATTGACGCCGTCCCAGCACGATGGGAATGTCACCTCCGCACGGATGCCGTTCGGGCAGTCGTAATCTGGGAAACCCTTGGAGTCGGTCGGCAAGCCGGCGTAGTTGAGGCACTTGTAGTTGATCGCTTGGTCGGCAAAGTCCTCGCTTCCACTGCGCTTGTCTTGGTCGCCAGCCAGCATGCGGAAACCTTCGGGGAAGGGGGTCATCGTCTCGTTAGCACCCAGCCGGGTGACCTCGTTGAAATAGTAGACCGAAGTTGAGCCCACCTGGTCTACCGATTCAAATTCCCCGTCCGAGTTTTGGAAGTAGAGTGAGGGAATCCAGTAGTTCGAGTGGTCAACCGACACAAAGCAAGTCGTGCAGACGTCGTCGGCCTGGGTAGCTTCGTACGTCAGGCTGGGGGAAAAGGCGCTGCCGCCGATGATTTGGTGAACATGGGAAGCGATCCCCCCAGGCGTGACAATTGGGTCAAGGCGCTGCGTGGTGATGGGCCAGCAGGGCATGAGGAAGAAGGCGGTAGATGGGGAGGCTGCTAGAGCCACGAGAATCAGGCTCTGGAGCGACATGGTGGCAGTTGTAGTAGCTGTGGTGATGGCCGTGGGTCTCGTTGCTGGTGTCTGGTCGGTGTGTGGTATGGGTATGGCGGTACTGGGTGATCGAGTTCAAATCGATGGCAGGGCAAAAGTCGACGGGGCAGGGTGCAGCTGAAGAGAATGAAATGCACACCAGGTGCAGGTAAGGAACGACGAAATGAGTGGAAGCTGCTGCTGCTGGTATGGACCGCTGGCGACGAGATGGAGGTGGAGGAGGAGGAACAGGAAGGAAGAAAAGCAAACGCTCGCATATCGCCGCCATTCTCCCTGACCACACTGCCCATGCTGTAATCAAATTGCAGGTATGCGCAGGGCCAATCCAGGGGCCACTTAGGAGCTGTAGAGCGAGGGTTGTTGTCGGAGGGGCCATGAGCGAGTCGCTGTCTAGCAAGGCATTTCTGGCGCTAAGGCTGAGACTAGTACTAGTGAAGTCCCGATTCTGGGAAGGAGGTGACGTGGTTGGTGCATGCCCATAATGGCCTTGTCGCGTACCACCCAATCAGGCGCGTCCGCCGGAAAGGGGGCCCAGCAATCCAGGGGCGGGAAGTCCAATTAAGGTTGCCAGGGGTTGAGATTCTGCCTGGTTTTGGAGCTGTTAGCCGGTATCTTGACAGCTCTTTGCAGGACACGGCGTCTGCAGACCTTGTGTCCAGTCCAAGCTGTCCTTCCATATGCGCCCATGTGCTTGGTCCGTGGCAAGTCCACGGCGTCAACGGGGGAGAGAGGCTCCTTCCCTCAAACATTCCCCGGCAATGGCAAGAGCAGGGAGATTTTCTAGTTTGCCTCTAGTGGTTTCAGGCGCTGTGCCAAGACCCCACCCTGTTTGGGCTTGGCGCTTAGCTTTATCCCATTATGTAACCCCCAGCCGCCCCTGCCAATCAGAGCCGCAGCCCCTCACTTAGTTCGCTGGGGCCGGGTTCTTGGAAGCTCGTATACATGAAATGACCCTATCTTAAACCTCCACGAGGTCCTGAGATGTAATTTAACCACAGCCTCCAGAAATGGCAACACAAGTCGCCCGCCCAGCAGTGGTGTGACGAGTCTGACGCCGCAGGGAATTGCCAGCCTGATCGTTGACGCAGACTCGGTTCGTGTACACGTGTACATTGGCTTATCGCCGGCTGACAGTCCCAGCCCGTTGTAAGCGAAGTTGACAACGCAACCACCACCTTGGCGGCAGAGATGGTGTGGCGTACCCACTGTGTAACTGTCACACGGGATTACTATCTACCTAGCCCTCAGGCATACTCTCGGAAGCAAATCACTAATTTTAGACAGGAAGCGGAAATCACGACGATCAGGACGATGGCGATGGCGATGACGATGACGATGACGGCGACATATCATGGCCGTGCCCCAACGCATCAAGCGCCTACTCTACAATGAATGCAGTTCAACCTCGCCTCCTCTCCCACCTCATCAACTCGTAACAGGCCAATAAATCGACGGTACAGTGCCGCTGGTCAAGCACCCCAGCTGATCGGATCCCCCGCCGTGATGAATTGATCAAACGCGCTCCAATCAATTTCCCCGCTGCCCTGAGTCTCGCCCGCGCCGCCCACAATGCTCTGGTCTCCACCGCCAATAACACCAAAGAATTGTTCAACCACATCCAGCGCTGCGGCCGGTGACTGTGAAGGCCCTTGAAGGAAATGTCCAGGGTAAGGATGCTGTTGAGCACCATTGTCAAACGCAGGCGTAGATCCAGCCCACGCGTACCCCGTACCCCCATAGGTCTGGTTATTATTTTGTGGCGCCGATGCTTTGTTGGCCAAGTTGTCAAACCCACTCTCGGGGCTAAGCTGGGCGGCAGCAGCGGCCAGGCTGGACATGGCATCGGTCGACATTGGGATCGACTGTGGCAAGCTGACGGTTGGTGGTGCTGGCGTCGACAGCGCGTTACTACCCTGTGCATTCGCTGTGTGGCCATACTGCTGAGCTGGTCCTGCTATTGTTTGTGCGCCCCCGAGAGAGGGGTCTAGGTTTTCATCCTTCTCAGTGCCTGCTCTTCGAAACAGAGCGTCGATGGCTGCCGTCACTCTCTTGGCGCCTTTGCTTTTCACGCTGAAAAAGAGGGTCAGAACTCGCGCTTTGTTGAGGAGCTGGACATGCTCCTCTGGCCATTTGACCTCCTTCTTCGCAGCTCTCTTCTGCTTGTCCTCGATAACGGTGCCCATAACCAGCACCATGGATCCCAACAGAGTATCATTCACATTGGTGCTGGTGATCATCCACGCCTGGCCTTCGAGAGCTCCGCCTGGTTTGAGCGAGCCAATAAAGTCGGTCATGGTCTCTACAATCGAAGCAGCAGCCTTCATGCAGGCCACGTGGCTGTCTGCAATGCCCAGGCCCATCCGCCTTCTGTGAAGGATACAGATGGCTTTCTGCGCCAGCAATTCGCATGTCACTCGGGCCATAATCACTTGCTGATCCATGGTGAAGGATGATTCCACCGGCCGCCAGCGATACGGCGCTGGCATGCTGTCTCTGATTCGACGTACTTCGGCATCCAGATGCTGCACCTCGGCATCAGACACGGTGTCCCAGGGCGCGCAAGCACTGTTGTAGATGGTTGAGAACACATTCATGAGCCGATGCTTGACCAGGAACGCCGTCAGTGGAGTCGGCTCGGACTCAGGCCGCGAAGGCGGAAGGACAGTCATGTCAGGAGACAAGTCACTATCCAGAAGGTTACGAGGCTCCTGAACATCAAACGAATTCGGGGGAATGGAAGGTGGGATGCCGAATTGGCTGGCAGCCTGCAGGTCGAAGTGTCGAAGCATCACCCACAGACGGCGATTCATTTCTACATCGAATACTGACGTTGTTGCAGACGGTAGTGGTTCGCGGTGAATGCCAGCTTGGAATGCCAGGCGTGTAACGATGCTGAGGATGAGGCCAACCTCGGGCGTGGGATCGTAGTTCCGGATATAGCTCGACTGTGCCAATAGTAGCAAGGCTGGCAATAGGAATGGACGCGGCCGGCTGTACCCGACAATGTTCAAGCACGCTGCCGCAGCGTGAGCGAAGCGGTCTGAAGAGTCTGCCTCGCTTGGGCTAATTCCAGTAATGGCGCTGATGTGTGAGGAAAGCGATAGTAAAGCAAAGAGAAGAGCACACCAAATCGGATCGGCATTGTTTGGTTCCAGCCAGAATTCTCGATATTGTTCCTCGAATAGGGCCGAGTGAACAACGTGGATGGGCAGGTAAGGGGTGCGGAAGTATTGAGTGAGCTTGCGGTCGCATTCACCACGGGGCGGTAGATTGTCGGCTAGGACCGCTGCCAGAGATGCTGGCCGAGCAGCAGCCAGGAGCAGAGGCCGGTCCTCTGGATCGAAAACGCCGTCGGGCAGCTCAGATGACTCCTCTTCATGGTGAATGGCGGTCCGCAGTTCCTGCAGACCATTCAAAATCGCGGACCAATGAGGTTGTGCTGAGTCGCTGGGCGCAGTTGGGAATGTGGCGTCTATCAGGGCACCCGTGGTTGAGGCATAGGAGGTCGATGGGGTTGTGCTGGCGTCCTGGTAGGGCGACGGTCCCGTAGAGCCAGGCGTACTTTGTTCCTTGCCAATCAAGCGCAGAACCAGGCCCTCTAGGTGTTGCAACCGGTCCTGGACGCCATGTGGGTGGTGACGTTTTCCGTCTGGCTCCGGAGCTTTCCTGTGTTTATCCGCAGCCTTGGCATAGTTGCAGAGGTGTCCTTCGCCGCGTTTGTCGCAAGCGCTGCATGGAAGATTGCGATCACACTTGGACCGTCGTATGCGACAGGGCCCGCAAGAAACGGGGATCCTGTTGCGTCTCTTCACCACCCGGCCTTCCAAAGGCACCGCTGGCGTCGAGAAGCCTGCCAAGTTCGGGCCTGCACTTGCTTCGGAGCTTGGTTCAGCCATTAGAGCATTGCCTTTCCAGCAACAGCTTTCCGGGCAACTTCCGTGGTGTCGTGCAAAATCTTGTGGGTGTGAAAACGCGTCCAAGCCAGCTCCAGAGGTCGCCACTACGGCCTCGCTGCCGCCACCATGGTACCGAATCTAGGCGTGCTGAGTGTCCTTCCTGAGTCGCGTGAAATGCTGCAATCGTGTCCTTGGTACGTCAGAGACGACAAACGTCCACAGCTGCTACAGACAACCTCGAGTAGATCACTCTGGTAAGGCCGGCGATAATTTCAGGAATCTCCGGAATTCCAGTCTCCGCTCTTGGCGCTGACGTCATCGAAAAGCGTCAGGCGACCAGCTGCCTTCCCTTGACAAAATTTTCATGGCGTCACCGCAGTCTTCGGTTTCGGTGGCCGGCTGATCAAAGTCAGCCCTGCTGAACCTGGCAAATCGAGGGCATCCAAGATCGAGATCTCCAAGTTCGAGGTCGACTCGACTGTTGGCACAGCTACCGAGACATTTGAGAAAGCCATCAGCAGCGGCGACTTGGCACAGCTCTGCGAGGAGCGAATATCCACCTCTAAGCTCGAGGAAGAGAAGGCGGATTGGCAAGTGATCCAGACTCTTATCTCAGGCAATCCAAGGTCGGAGCTGGTAAAGCACCTTGGCTTTGATGACAGCGCCGAGTCTGCAGCGGATACCCTTGCCAAGTTGGACTTGAAAGCGGACGAAGAAGAAGCCCCCAAGCAGCCTGCAGTGAACGGGGTCGGTGAAAAGAAAGGTCACAGGCGCTTCCAGTCCATCTTTGAGAGCTCAGCTGATGAAGATTTTCTGTCGGAGCTCGCTGCTGCAAAGGGGACCAAGACCAACAATCCGTTCCACATTTATGCCGGCTCTGAGTCGGACACCGACAAGAAGATTACTAGACATCTCATTCTCGGGCAGTTTGAGCAGGCTCTGGACATCGCCCTGCGTGAGGACCGAAACTCTGATGCTTTCATGATTGCTATCTCTGGCGGACAGGCCTGCATCGAAAAGGCACGCGAGGCATATCTCGCCAAGCAAAGTGCAGGCCCCAGCTATCTTCGCCTCCTTTCAGCTGTTGCTGGTAAGAATCTGTGGGATGTTGTGCATAACACTGATCTCAGCAACTGGAAAGAGGTCGTGGTTACCCTATGCACCTTCGCCGACGCCAAAGAATTTCCAGATCTGTGCGAAGCCCTTGGTGACCGCCTGGAGGATTTGACAGTGAGCAATCCGTCTGCACGCAAAGATGCTTCTCTGTGCTATCTCGCGGGCTCCAAGCTGGAGAAGGTTGTTCCCATTTGGATCCAAGAGCTCAGAGAGCGCGAAGATGGATCAGATGGTGTAGATGCCTCCTCAGCCTTCTCACTACATGCCCGTGGACTTCAAGATTTGATTGAGAAGGTGACAATTTTCAGGAAAGTAGTCAGCTTTGAGGATACAGAATTATCCAAGACGAGCGGCTGGAAGCTTGAGCAGCTTTACAGCAAGTATCTCGAGTATGCGGATGTTGTCTCAGCGCATGGGCAGCTCGAAGTTGCTCAGAAGTATCTGGACTTACTTCCAACAGCCTTTCCAGGGGCGGATGTTGCAAGGGCCCGCATTTCCCAAGCCAGTCGCAAACAACCGGCCGTTGCAGCCAAGGCAGCACAGCGAGCCCAACCGGTACAGCCAGCACGATCAGTCCAACCAGCACATCCATTCCAGGTACCACAGCCCCTGCAAGCCACACAACCACTGCAACCAGGACAATCAATACTGCCAGGACAACCCCCCAGGACGGCGCAACCAGCCATATCAGCATCTGCAAAGCCTAAGCCATCGCAAGCGAAGAATTATGCGAATTGGAATGACGTGCCAGAAGACTTTGCGAAGCCGACAAGATCAGGCCGTGCCACCCCCAATGTGCCACCCCCCCCTTCAACGTTTGGACAGCCTGTGGCAACGGCATGGACTCCTCCGACGGCATCACCATTCGGTGCTCCACCAAAGAAGGCTTCGCCAGTGCCTCCACCACCCAAGGGTGTGGCTCCGCCGCCCAGAGTAACGTCTCCTCTTACTGCAGCGTATACGCCGGTGTACCAGCCAGAACCGCCAGCTTCGACAGCCAATGCCTTCGCTGCTCCTGCGGCGGCTCCACCAATTGGACAGGCTGTTACAACGGCTACGATCCCTCGAACTTCCTCTCCTTTCGCACCACCTCCTTCCGGGGCACCGCCAGTGAATAGATATGCGCCCGCTCCCGGCTCAGCAGCATTGCAGCCCACAGGTAGAACAGCTTGACCCGCGGTTGCGCCTCCTCCACAGGCGTCGAGGGCGCCAGTGTCTCCGCCGCCGGTGAACGCATATGCACCTGCTCCATCTCTTCAGCCAACCAGAGCAGCTGTGCCTGGAGTTGGACCGCCAATTCAGCAAGCACCCCCTGTGAACGTGTATACGCCAACTCAAGCTCCTCCTCAGGCGAGCAGACCGGGAGTGGGACCACCACCTCAACAAGCATCAGTGGCTTCACTGCAAGCTGTGCCAAATCAATTCTCTGCTGGCGGAGTCCCGGTCAGTCAGCAGCATCAGGCAACACTGATTGAGCGGCCATTGACGGCGGGGTCGGAGAAGAAGGGAGCGAGTGTGGCAGTCAAGAAGCACCCGAAGGGAGATCGGAGCCACATCTCTGCGCAGGTGCAACCGATCTTCACTATCCTGTCGGCAGAAATGGAGTGGGTCAAGGCTCGGGCGCTGAGTTCGTTCCAGGTTCAGGTCAAGGACACAGAGAAGCGGCTTGGTATCCTGTTTGACCACCTGAACAACGAAGACCTGCTGAAGCCGGACACAGTGCAGCAACTGGTGGAGCTCTCATAGGCGCTACAGGCCAAGGACTTTATACAGGCGCAGGAGATTCAGATGGAGGTGCATCGCGACAAGGTGGAGGAATGTGGTACGTGGATGGTGGGAGTCAAGCGCCTTGTGGGCATGAGCCGGGCTACTGGTTAGTTAGATTGGCAGACACTGCCAGGCAGATGCAGAGTGGGCGAGTAGACAGAAGCGAGAAAATCCAGATATGAAAAGCATGCTCGACATGAGTCCCCCTTCCCTTCGTTCCTGACAAGACAAGTGGGTATTATTATCTAGACTGGGCAGATATATGAAGGATAAGTTCTCTACCTGGCCGCCGCCGCACTGCTACCGCTGGTGGTTGTAGCAGCAGTAGTAGTAGTACTATTAGTAGTAGTGGGCAAAGTAAACGGAGCAGAATTGCGAAGCACAGGGAACGAGCGGGAACTGAGAAAGGCGCCCTTGAGAGCACGAATCTCAGCCTTGAAGCGAGTGATTTGCGCGGCATCGGCGTCGGCAGCCGCAGCGGCCGCAGCTGCTTTAGTGGCGAGGAGTGAGGAATACGGCGACGGCGACTGCGACTGCAACTGTGCCTGCGAGGCCAAGTTACTAGCAGCTCTGGAGAAAAGATTGACGGCGCTGCTAGCGGTGGTGGTGGTGGTGGTGGTGTTGCTGAAGCTCAAGGGACGGGTGCGGGAGAGCGGGGTGGAGTCGCCCTGGATTGTGTTGATGAGGACCTGGAAGTTGGACACCGTTTCGAGGAGGGCTGTTTCCGTCGAGCTGGTCTTGGTTGAGGACACGATGCCGGTCAGTTTGGTGTGCAGGGCGGCGAGTTTGGCGGTTTGGTCGGCGATGTTGATGGCAGCTGTGGCAGCAGGGCTGTTGGCGGTGGCGGTGATGATGCTGGGCCCGGGCCCGTCTGTTACCGCGGGTTCGGAGCCCGTCAGCGGTTGCGGCGACGTTTGTGTTGCGATGTCCCGGTGGAAGAGCTCGGTGGGGTCGGAGGCGATGCTCTCGTCATCGTCATCATCATCGAAGACATTGTCGTCGTCGTCGTCGTGGTTGGGGCGATCGTGATGGCTGTTCTTCTTAGCGTGTCTCTTCGTGTGGTGAGCATGCAGCGGCGGTATGTAGGGCACGTGGGAGACTGTCGATTCGAGCTTGGAGTTGAGAGTCTCAAGCGACTGCTCCGTCGTGCTGAACAGGTCGTGACGCGCTGCGGTTAGCGACTCGAGAAGTGGCTGCACCAGGAATTTGGACGTCCCCCATGTAAGGGCCGACAGCCCAGCAACCACAGTTGCGGCATTGACCAGCCGGTCGAGCGTCACCAGGGGCGGCGGCTTCTGTGGTTTGAGGAGGAACTCGGGGTATGTGATGATGGGCGGGGAGTCGTTGGCGCGAGATGTCGGGGGCGGCGACGGTGATGGTGAGGGGGAGGATGTGGATGATGGCGGTGAAGGCTGAGGCTCCTCGGATTCTGGTGCCGATGTTGATGGTTCTGGTGTTGATGACGACGACGACGGCGACGAGCTGCTCGTGTGTACCGTCTTCAGGGACGACTCCGACTCATCCAACAGTGCCTCAATCTCGTCATCCGACAGGCCCTTCGCTTTCAGAAACGCCTCTTTGCGCTCTCGCGATGAGTTCTTGACCAGCTCGTCATCGAGGAAGCGGCGGCTGTGTTCGACCAAATCCAAGGGCGCGTCATCGCTTGGTGGTGCGGCGTTGGCGGCGGCGGCGGTGGCGGTGACGGCGGCTTCATCCGACACCTCTGGCGCTGTCTGCTGCTGCCACGACGGGATCGTGAGGTCCTTTTTGTCTGTCTCGTCGCCCGCCATGTTGGCTATTAACTGTTAACTGTCGCCTGCGCCCTCTGTCGAGTCCTCGTCGTGACTGTGGGTGCCGAGGTTGATAAGGCTGACGAGGCTGATTAGATGGGACTGACGAGGCTGAGCTGCGACCGACAAGGCTAAGGTGAGACTGACGAGGCTGCGGCCTCAACAATCGGAGCCAATCAGCACCCGCCACCGTCCCAGCCTTTGTAGTTCCAAAGTTCAATAAGACAATCGTTATAGACAACAATATATTGCAATAGATCAACACCAGAAGCAGTCACTATTTAATTTTTTTTCCCGAGTTAGCCGCCTGGACTTGAACCAACAATATCTCAACTCAACAGGGGCCTTCCTACACCGACTTGAATAGTGCAGAATTCTGGAATTCCTGGCAGCATACCCCTGAACTATGGCAGACCGTGCTCGCCGTGTCCGACGGCATGTCAGCGATGACATTTCAGACTCTTCAGACGCCTCAGGAGCCGAGATCGACCATGACCGTGGCAGAACAGACGCCATACGACGGCCAGGGAGAGAGTAAGGCTTGCATTTTTCTATTTACTGTCCACTTCTGCTCCATCTTCCTTCAAATTCGGCCTCTCTTTCCTGCTCTTGTCACAAGTACTGACTGGAGGAACAGCCGGCATATAGCTGTCAAGAAGTCAGGCTTGGGTGTCAATGCGATAACCGGGTCGAAGAGCCTCAAGCTAAAGATCACGCCTTCTAAACTACGCGAGGTTGTCCGTGCCAATGAAGCCGACTCGCTGAGAGACACCCTGGGTGGCGGCCAAGTTTTGGATGGCCCACGCAAACGACGTTCAGCTGCGTCTCAAAGGACCAGCGCCCGGGCGGCGGGATCAAGGCCCAAGTACCGAGAGTTTGGTGAGAGTGATATGGATGATGAAGATGGTGACGACGACGATGAAGACGATGAGGACGACGATGAAGAAGAAGACGATGGTGATGAGTCCCATGAAGTGGACGATGACCACGTCAATTCCCAACAAGATGCCTCCGATGAGGATGAGGACGACAATGATGCCGAGGGCGAGCCCGACGGCGATGACGACGTGGAAATGCAGGATGCTTCCCCGCTTCCGCGGCCCGTGAAAGTCACGCTGAAACCACCGACCAAAGTGTCCACGCCATCTAAACCACCCAAGAATTCCAAGCCATCCAAGTCATCGCGAAAATCGAGCTTGGTCACCACCAGCCCTCTGAAGTCAGTCGAGGATGACGAGATGGAGGAGGATGACGACGAAGACAACGATGATGAGGATGAGGATGATGAAGATGAAGACGAGTCAGGCATTGTATATGACGAAGAAGACCACACCCGGCTCACGCTCAACGAAGAAGATGCAGAGGGCGGGCCCCTTAGAGACTCTCCTCAAGCGCCTCATGCTGCTCATATCCCATTGCCTTGACTGCCAACTTGACACTGTCCAGCAGCCTCTGCTTCAGACTCACTGGATCACCGTCGCGCTCGAACAAATTCGACAGCTTTGCAACTATGCCATACGTCGCCTTGAACTCAAGTGGCTTCAGCCTCCGCCATATCCGCAGAATGTCATTTGGTGGCAATGGAATATAGTTGGGGATGGACCATAGGAAGGCATATGTCTGTGTCTGCTGTGGAACATGATGACTGCTGGGGTTGTGTGAAGAAGTGACCGAGAAGATGGTATCAGCGACAAAAAGCGTGGGAAGCTCGGTCACGGTGGAATGAAGGACTAAGCTACCAGGGAAATGCCCCCCACAGATGAGAGCGGTGAGTCCAGGAATGGGAAGTGGATTAACGGGCTCGCGGAGCAGAATGTTGTGAGCAGAGGGGTCATCGATTCGGTTGAGCCATTCCCGGTCGGGCGCGGCGGTGTAAACGGGGACTTTGAAGGTCGAAGACCAGTCCGCCCATGTCCTGCCCGATGCAATTAACCTTCTGTTTTATTTTGTTGTCTTTTCTCTGGCGTCAGGACAGCAGGACAAATACAAAAGAACATACGTATAGAAATGGGGATGACTGATGACAATCAACTCCAACCCGCCCAGGCTCTCGATTTGCTCCACTGTCTCCTCGTCCAGATAAGCGACCAGGTCCCACAGGACATTCCCTTGTGGTGTTTTGATCAGTCTGGCGCCCTGCCCTATCCCGAACTATACAGTAGTGAGCAAAGCAGCCTTTTAGGGGCGAAGTAGTAGGGGGGTGATGAGAGCGAGTGAGCGCGCACACACACACACACACAACACCCACCTTGGGCTCTGTCCAGATCTCGGTAACCCGACTGTCACGCTGAACCTGCTCAAACACGTTCCTGTACCGCCTACTCGCCCGCAGCTCCCCTGCACTGGTCCATGACTGGCCGGCCTCGGGCACCCACTGTCGGGGGTCATCGCAGACACGGCAGTTGGCAGGTGGTGGTGGTGGTTGGGTTGGCGGCAGCGACCTGCCTGTGGATGATTCATACTGTGTCCCACAGGTTGTACAGATCGGGAGTGAGGAAGCCGACGTATCGAGTGTGTAGTGGCGGCCCATCGCTGGAGGGAACTATTTTTGCATTACCCAGGAGTAACTGTTTCATAAATCCAAAGCCTCTTTCCTTTACTCGAAAAAGGGGATCGGTCACATCACAGATACGACAGGTCTGATGACGAATAAACATGCACGAACTACAGGCAAGTCCAACCCAGGATTATGCTATTGTGCGGGGGAGGGGGCTCAAGTCCGGAGACAGATCTGTCAAAATCTCATTTTCCTCACACTGCACTGACTACATGATAGCTTCAAGGTAGCCTGCCTCAGGAAGGAGCGAAATAGAGATTTAATCGAGCCTTGAATACTCCTTCCCCACAGATCGAGGAAGCCAGCTCCGATAGTAGTAGCGTGGTAGGTTTGATCAATAACAAAATCATACTTGGGTCAACAGCAACAGTAAGTAACAGTTGTCAAAGTGGCATCCGCCAATTTCCTCCTGATTACGTGATCCAACATCATGTGACTCCCAAATTGTTACCAAATTGTTACTGCACGCAACGCTAGCCGGATTAGGTTAGCACCACGCTAGTCCACACTCGGGCACAGCTTCTTCTTCTGTTTTATCGCCACGCCGCAACGTAACTGAGGGAAATACAATCTGGAACCACAGAGATTTCAACGGCCGACTGCAACGTTCAGATAATGCCCCTCAGTTGCCGTCGCCTTCTCAAAACCCGAACGGCAACAGCGCGCGCGCGTAAAGCTATATAGACCTGCAGAAAACGCAGCAGATAGACAGATAGTTTCAACTCAATTCAAATCTCCACCTTTACAAACACGTGATTGCGTCTCCACCAATCACAACTGTTTGACAGTTATGAGCCCGGCTGCCGTTTGAAGCCAAAGTTGTTACTCAAATCTCATTGGTCAATTCGATTTCCTCG
>QQSL01000089.1:0-78417 GCA_003693665.1 Chaetothyriales sp. CBS 134920
ATAACTACGCGTAGGAGCAATTGTAAAGTGAACAGAGCCAAATTGGAATTGATGCAGGCGAAAAAGAAAGATGTGTGCGGTCACGTGGTACGTACTTCTTGGCATCGTAGAATCTACTCTACTGTGTGCCAGGTCACGTGACGGGGAACGGCAACTGTTTCCATCGCAATTACCCTACGAAACCTGCGTGGATCTGGATGAAACGTTTACCGTAGGAGGAGAATTGTAATAACTATGTGTAGGAGCAATTATAAAGCAAACCGAGTCAAAATGGAATTGATACAGGCGAAACAGAAAGCGAGGTGTAGTCACGTGTTACGTATTTTCTTGGCACACTATTCTATTGTATTATTAGACACGCAGCCAAGCCCCCAAGCCACGCTGCTGATTGAGGGGCTTCTGTCAGTCGAAGGATCGACAACTAGAGCTGAGCTGAGCTGATTGATTGATTGCCTGGGTGATCACAAGTATATATACCACAGAACTGTAGAAGTGTTTTTGGGGGAAAAGCCAGGGGGGTGGGTGACGTCGCCCAATCCTCAACCTATCAACAGCCACGCCTTCCCCCAACTTCAACCACGATTGGTTCCTGCCCTTTTTTGAAAATTTGCCAGAAACGCCAGAAGCCACGAGACTGAAGACGCAAGAAAGGAGAGTTACGTCGCGCGCGCGTGGTGACTTAAATCATCTGACAGGATTACAAACATTCGAATGTGGTCTCAAAGTTGTGTCAATCTTGTTTTTTTTGCTTCTTCCAGTACTTGCCGCTGGGCGAGTCGGGCCGCCCAACCTCCTCCCTTTTTTTGACTGATGCTGTTGCCACAGATACCACCACCGTGGGTTGGATTGGCATCTATCCACCGGGCCAAAAAAAAAGTTAACAATCCAGCGGTGTAGAAAAGAGACAAGACAAAAAAAAGCTGTTTTGGTTGCTATTTGGTTGTGTATAATTTTACGAAATACGGATTCGAATCGGTTGGGAGAGCTTCTTTTGTTTTATTTTTTATTTTTTTAAAAAAAATATATTTTTTATTTTTCCCATTTCCCGTTATGAGTCTCGTCCACGTGACCCAACGCGATGTCTCAAATTGATTTACAGTGTGACGACATCATCCAGCGTCGGTTATCGACGACGACGTCAGGTTTTTAAAAATAAAAATGCAAGAATTGTAGACAGCGTTGTTCAAGGCCAGCAGTGTACTCGTAGAGAATGGTTCAAATTTCGTGTTGGACAAAAGATGATTGGCAGATGATGCATAATAACCATGTCATTATTAACCCTTTTGATGCCCATAAGCCATAACCCCTCTCAGCCCAGAGCTTGGCTGCATACTCGAATAACAAGGACGACGACGACGACGGCGATAGCTTACAAACAACACATTGGTCGTCAATACTATTATAATCATGGGCCAAATACTCTCGTCACTGGACAAGCAGACTGCTGCTGACCAGGACCGGCAGCATGAGCATGACGATGAGCATTACCAGCAACAGCAACAGCAACAGCAGGAAGCGGAAGAAGAAGAAGAAGACGACCAGGACCAGGACTACACAACATCGCACCTCCTGCCGGAGCAGGTGCAATACATCCTCGCGCTTTCCGAGCCGCTGTCCATCTACAGCCGGTACATGGACACGCTGCTGGTGACGCGGGACGACCAGCCGGCCTTCTTTGACGACCTCAAGACCTTCCGCTGCCAGCCTCGCATCATGACTCTTCTCACCACGCCCGCATCGTACTCTCTCGCCTCAGCTGCCGATTCCGATCCCACTCCCGCGTCAGCCGGCCCAACCACTGCAGCTCCAGCTCCAGCTCCAGCTCCACCAGCCTTCAACTCCAAGGAAATCTACCTCAGCGTGACGCGGGCGTTTCTAGCCTCGCGCTTCGCACACCCCTGGATCCGGACCTCGCTGCCGCAGCGCGCCTTTCTGAACGCGGAGTGGTCGGGTGCCAGCTCGGCGCGCGAGGAGGAGGCGCGGCTGCGCGAGGAGCAGCGGATCAACCGGCTGCTGGTGCCGATCTGGTGCGGGTTCCGTGTCCGGATGATGCCGTCGGATGAGGTGCTGGATCAGTTTATGCGTGATGAGAAGGAGAGGGCTGAGTGGGAGGAGTGGAGGAGGATGAAGGAGGAAGAGGAAGAAGAAGAAGAGGAGGAGGAGGAGGAGGAAGCGAAGAAGGAGAAAAAGAGAGAGGGTGTGAGAAGGGTGTATCTTGGTAGGGTGGAAGACAAGGAAAAGGAAAAACAAAAACAAAAAGAAGAAGCAGACAATGACGGTGACGATGACGACGACAACAACAACAACGAGGATGTGGTGGTTGATTCAACGGTAAATGCAGCAAGGGAATGGGCAGAGGAAACAGGGGTGCCAGAGAAGAAACAAGCGAAACAGCAGAAACAGAAACAGAAGCAGAAGCAGAAGGAGAAGGAGAAGCCACAGCAGCAGCAGCAGCAGCAGCAGCAGCCGAGACGGGTCAATCTTGAAGCATACTGCATGGAATCAGACGACGACGATGCTGCCTCTGCTGCTGGGAAGAGTACGGTGTCAGTCTCACAACAACATGGCAGTGATGCCGCCGCGGCTGCCAATATGTTCGTCGGCGCCGCTGCAACGGGATTCCTCGCCACCAACAAACGGGCCAGGAAGTATATGATGAAAAAGTTGAGTAAAAGGTAGTCTTACTTGGTGATTGGCATACATCTCCAGACAAAGCATTGGAAGTCCTTAAGATCCCTCCTATTATAAATCGAGACACTGGAAACAAAACAAGTTCAGACATCCTCCTATTATAAATCGAGACACTGGAAACAAAACTAGTTCAGACATCCTCCTGTACAACCGGCAGCTGTGCCCGCCTGTCCCGGCCCGTCAGCTCAATCTCCTCCTTGTCCGCTCTCAGATCCTCGCTCTTGGTCTTTGTAAAGCTCCTGGCCAGGGTGAAGAAACCTTGGCGCAAGTGCAGGCCGCCCAGCGAGGCGCCCGCCCTTCTCTTGGCCTTCATGCCCTCGGTCTCTTCCTCGGCAAACCAGCCGCTGCGCCGCTTCCAGAACTTCCACACTTCCATGCCCGACACAAAGACGAAGAAGCAGACGATGACGGGCACCCACTCCCACGTGATCGAGGTGTGTTTGAATACCTTCGAGTTGAGGCCGGGAATGTAGACGGCGGGGAAGACGGAGAGCGCGGCGAGGATGACGGACCAGAAGAGGAACTGGTTCTCCCAGACGTCGCGGAAGAGGGGGAACGCGCGGCGCTCTGGGTCGTTGGGGTTGAGTCGGAACATCGACGTGCGCATGCCCTTCAATTCCCACGCAGAAATGAGAATGAGCCAGGTCAATTCGGCGAAGACGGCGGCCCGCGCTCGGAAGACAACGTCGCACGAGTTGTTGAACGACTTGTTGCAATCCTCGCCCAGCCCGTCCGGCCCAGGCCCGTAAACGATAAAGATAAAGGTCATCAGGCAGCAGATGCCCTGGATGAAGCCGTACACCAGCATATCAGTGATCAGCTCCCATGTGAACACACCCTTCTTGTTGTCGTGCGGCGGCCGCTCCATCACGTCTGCTGATGCCTTCTCGCGACCGAGCCCAAAGGCAGGGAAGGAAGAGGTCAGCATGTTGATCCAGAGAATCTGTAGAGGTGAAAGCGGGAACACGCTGAAGCCGGTGTTGTCCTGGAAGCCGAGGCCGCAGATCAGAAGGATCACCTCGCCCACATTCGAGGTAAGAAGATGGAGTACAAAGCGTTGAATGTTGTCAAACATCCGCCGGCCTTCCTCGACTGCGTTGACAATGGAGGCAAAGTTGTCGTCAGTAAGCACGATGTCTGATGCCGATTTGGCAACATCAGAGCCATTGAGACCCATGGCAATGCCGACATCAGCCAACTTCAGGGATGGCGAGTCATTGACCCCGTCGCCCGTCATGGCGCAGAACTTGTTGCGGCGATGAAGTGCTTCGATCATCCGCACTTTTGTTTCGGGCGCACATCGCGCAAGGACAAGAGGCAGTGTGGGCAGCGCGTCAATCTCAGCATCAGTCATCTTGTCGAACTCGGACGCCGTTTTGACAACCGCTGCTACCAGATCTGGGGGCAGACTGTCGAGGTTCTTGGGGATAATTCCGACCTCCTTGGCGATGGCAGTGGCTGTTGAAGGGTGGTCACCCGTAAGCATACTCACCGTGATCCCGGCGGTGGTGCAGGCTTGAATGGCCGCCTTGGTTTCAAGGCGCGGGGGGTCGTAGAGGCCAGCCAGGCCGAGCAAGCACAGGTCCTTCTCGACATCGGCACGGTCGATCGTCGAGTGTTCCTTGATTTCCTCTGCCGTGAACTTGCGAGCGATGGCCAGCACGCGCAGACCCTTCTCGGCCAGGAAGGCCATCTGCTCGAAGATAGACGCCTTCAGCTCTGCAGTCATCTTCTGCTGGTGTTCACCAATGCCCGACGTGGTGCAGAGGTCGATGATGCGCTCAACCGCGCCCTTGGTGAATATGATGTTGTTCTCGTAGTTGGGGCTCTGGTAAACCACAGTCATACGCTTGATTGACGAGTCAAAGGGGAATTCCATGATCTGTCTCCAGCCCTGATCGCCCTCAAGAGTGGGTTTGGCAGAGTCGAAGCGGTACGCAAAGACTTGCAGGGCCACTTCGGTTGGGTCTCCAGTAGTCTTCCAGCTTTCCTTGCCATCCTCAGTCACCTTTCGGACCGTGGCAAGGTTACAGAGTGCGATCGCTTCAAGGAAAGCACGAAGCTCAGGAGTAGCCTCGGGGTTTTCGTCGACCTTGCCGGCTTCGTACTTGTCCACTGCCTTCTCGGCGTCTCTGTCACGTTTCTCCTGCGGTATATCGAAGGTCAAGCCTGCCGTACTGCGTTTCCTGTCCAGTGCTTCTTCACGTGCCTGCTTCTCAGCTTCAACCTCCTTTCGAGATCGCGGTGCTTTGCCAAACGTTATCGTCCCCTCGGTCGGGTCGGATGCGTTGTTCGAGTTCTCAACGCTATAAATGCCAGTGCCAGGGATCCACACCTTTCGAGTGACCATCTTGCCTTGGGTGAGGGTGCCAGTCTTGTCACTGCAAATGTTGGTGACACCACCGAGGGCCTCGAGGGCCGACAGCTGACGGACAACAACCATTCGCTTCCGCATCGCAGTCATTCCAACAACGAAAGTGATAGTCAGGACGGCAATAAGCGCCTCCGGAATGATGGCAATGCCGGTTGAGATGGCATAGATGGCGACCTCGTTGGTGACGTTGAAGCGGTTGACGCCAAAGACAATGATTGCGAGAAGAATGGCACAGGCAAAAAGGACATAGGCCAGCTTGGACAGCTTGATCTGCAGCGGTGTGCCCACTGTGAGACCAAGGAATCTGCCGATTGCATCCCAAACACGCAATGCCCCTCCCTTGACGGGTTGCAGGGCTCCGTGCTTACTAGACATGGACCGGTTTGGCTTCCTCGTCTTCTTCTGCATAGATGCAGCAATGCCACCAATGGCAGTTGACATACCCGTGTAAACGACGATCCCACGGCCGCGGCCCTTGGTGACGGTAGAGGAAGAGTACGAGATGTTGAGACGATCGCCCAGTCCAAGGTCTTCACGATCAGCAGGTGCAACCTCCTTGGCCACGGGCAAGGCCTCGCCCGTCAGAATAGCCTCGTCACATTCCAGATTCATGACCTCAAACATCCTAAGATCCGCAGGGACAGTATCACCCATCTTGATAGAGACGATATCACCTGGCACAACTTCGGCCGAGGGGATTGTCATCTCGTCACCGTCACGCACCACGGCAGCAGAGGGAGACGACAAACTGCGGAGGGCATCCATCTTCTTCTCAGCCTGGAACTCCTGGTAGAAGCCGATCAGGACGTTGAGTACTATAACCGCTGTGATGACAGCCCCTTCCACAAAGTCTTGAACGCCATACGAAAGGGCCATGGCCAGGACCAAGACGAGGATCATGGCATTGGAGATCTGCTTGCCCAGGATGGAGTACCAGGAAACGCCTCCGTCGCCCGAGAGCTTGTTCTCGCCATATTGCTGCTGGTACTGCCTTACCTGGGAAGAGCAAAGACCAGAGACGAGGTTGGTTTGGTGGTGACGGACCACATCATCGACAGAGAGAAGGAAAGGCTGCCTGGGGTAGGATTGGTTCAATGTGGTGGTGGTGCCCTTTGCCATGGTGTCCAGTCAGGGTAAGAGAGGTTGAATATAGGCACAAGGGGACAGAAAGAGCATGTAGAGAGGCAAAAAAAGAGTAAAAGAGAGACTGTGAGTGTTAGCCAAGCAGCTGTGTGACATGACCCAAGACAGGGCCGCATGGGGAGCGGGGGGAACTGCCATGGTTATATAGAGGCGAGGCAACGAGCCCGCCATGGCCACGCCTTCGACATCAATGGCATTCGCCCCGAAAGCGCTGCAATTGCCAAGGGAATACCCTCACTTGGCTTACGTCGACACGGGGCGGAATTGCTTGGAAGGCGGAGGCGGAACAAATCATATGGAGAGGAGAGTGTCGTCCAAGGCTCGAGTCACGGGGGCGACGAAAAGAGTCTTCCCGCCAAGGCGCCAACGGGGCTTGGCAGGCCTTGGCAAGGCGCACGCAACCGCGGGATTTGCCGGGCCTATCGGCGTGAGTTTTTCCGGTTTTTCCGATTTGCCTGTGAACCTAACAGATACGTCGGCTTGCATTGCAACGGCAGAAGCATTACAAGAACGATTGTGTCGCCGGAATGAAGCTGGCTTCGGGGGCTGGAAGCCGCTCGTACTGCCACGGGCTCGTCCGCCATGCAGGAGCATCGGATCGGACTTTATCATCATCATCATATTCTAGGCGGAGTCTGCATCAGCAACGAGATATGGTGACGAGAAAGGCATGGCAAAGACAACAACATAAACAGTTTTCCTCCAAGGATACTCTTGTTCGCTCATTCAGCTCCTCCTCTTGCACCTTGCACCAGGAAAGACCGCCTCCACCTCCTCAATCATCTGTATCCGCCACCGAGGTCTCACACTTCTCTGCCCTGGCCTCGTCATGGTGGGACCCGCACGGCCCCTCACGACTGCTGCACCTGATGAATCCGCTCCGCCACGACTTCATCCAACGAAGCCTGAGCATGTCATCAACCCCTCCTCCTCCTGAGCTGACCTACCTCGACATCGGCTGCGGCGGGGGTATTTTCTCCTGCTCCGCCGCGCTCCTCCCAGCCACAAAATCGGTGACGGGAATCGATCCGACAGGCGCCTGCATCGATGCCGCGCGTGCCCACGCCCGAACAGACCCGGCACTGCAAGACGGGGGCAAACTCCGGTTCGTGCACACATCAATCGAAGACCTAGCATCATCATCATCATCATCATCACCATCATCACAGAATCCCGACGGTGTCTTCCCGCCCGTCGACATCATCACCGTGTTCGAAGTAGTCGAGCACGTGACTTCCCCGGCCAGTTTCCTCCGCTCCGCCGCGGCCCATCTGAAGCCCGGCGGGTGGCTGATCGGGTCGACAATCTCGCGCCATCCACTGTCGTACATCACGACCAAGCTGTTAGGAGAGGCGCCCCTGATCGGGTTTGTGCCCCAGGGCACACATGACTGGAACAAGTACATTAATCCAGAGGAGCTGAGGCAGTTTTTTGACACCGATGCAGCCACAGAAGAAGACGGGCCACTAGGAGGCGAGGGCAGATGGGAGAACTTCCATGTCCAGGGCGTTGTCTATGTGCCTGGACTTGGCTGGAGAGAAGTAACGGGGAGTGAGAGCGTGGGCAATTACTTTTTCGGGGTACAGAAGAAGGCGAAAAGAGGCCAGGTTTGAGCTGAAGCGAAAAGGGGAAAAAGCAGGGTTGTAACAGTAGATAATACCTTATGATAGAGAGGAACTTGTGGACCCATTTCAATGAATTTGAAAGCGCTGAGAAAGTGCTGAGAAAGTGCTGAACAAGTGCTGAGAAAGTGCTGAACAAGTGCTGAACAAGTGCTGTCTGGGTATCATGCGTATCATCCTAAGTCTTCATACAATCATCATCGTCTGTGAGTGATCGATCCCTTGATCCATCATTTCCTGGTCTTCCCCTTCTCTTTGCCTCGGCCCTGAGGTGCTGGCTTCTGGCTGCCTATCGCAGTAGAAGATCCCTCCTCGGCCAGAGTCAGGTAGCCACTGGCCACCAGCTGTTCTCGCAGTGGCTGGATAAGATCATCCGCCTTTTTCATAGCTTCCTTGTCAGGGGCCGACAATTTAAACTTGCCCGAGTTTGTCAACAAGGACAGTAACTGCTGAGTGTCAGCATCAGTGGCTGGCGGAATGCTAGACTCATTCAATCGGCCCTGTTGAGTACTAGGCACCGGCTTCGCCTTTGGTGCCCTCTCCTTTCTGGCATCTTCAATGTTCTTGCGAATTCTCTCACGCGCTGTCAATGGGCGTGCACCAACCGAGATTTCTGCGCCCTCCAGCTCCTCTTGATCGATTTCTCCCCGCTGGACCATCTCATACAGCTGTTGTGCTGCACTAGCTTGAATCATGGCATCACGCAACTGTTCCTGCTGACCCTCAAGCAGCAGTTTGTGCGTTGCCAGATCTTCTTCGGTTTCTTTCTTGGCCTTCTTGAGGGCCGCAATTTCTGTCTCCTCCAGGTACTTGACTTTATCCAGGAGGCCCCTAGACACCTTTTGTTCATCGAGGTACTTGGAGTTAACATCCTTGGAAATCTGCTCTAGACGCTTATTACGGATGTCCAGCCGCGTGTTCTCATTCTTGAGACTTTCAAGAGCCTGTTGGGTGGCCTGCTCGTCCCGCTGACTGACCTTCAGTCTCTCTAGCGCCTCTCTGCATTCAGCAGCGGCCTGCTCGGCTCTCTTAGCAGCTTGGGAAGCCTTGTCGGCCGCCCGCTCCAGCTTCTCCTCAAAGTAGACTCGCTGTGACTCAAGCTGGCTGGTGAGGAGGTGGGTGTATTCAAGGGCCAGGTTCTGCAACTTCTCCTTGCCATATCCTTCGTCATCCTCCAGTGCAGTAAGGTCTTGGCCCCGGCTGGGAAGTTCGACCAGCTTTTCGCCTGGCTTGGTAGCATCTTGAATGATACGATGGACGTAGCTGTCACCGACATAGTCCCATACAATTTTCTCCTTGAGGTCCATGCTGAACGTATGGCCGGTTTCCTCAAAATGGCGGTAGGCGTGCTTCCCTTTGTACCGCCCACAGCCCAGGAAGCCGCAGATCAAGCACTGCCATAGCTCTTTGTCCTCGTGGCAGACCTGGCACTCGAGTGGCACATCATCGGGCTCGTATTCGCCCGAGAACTTGCTCTTGCGCTTGTATGAAGCAGGGCCTGACGAGAAGTCATCATTCGTAAACCGACAGACCGGGCAGCCGCCGCCGGACCATTTTTGGAGACAGGTGCAATGGAACACGTGCTGACACGGGATAGTGAGCAGACCGGTTGTCTCGTCCATGCGCTCCAGGCAGACAGGGCAGGTTGGAAGCTCCACTAGTGATGGTGTCCGGGGTGCTCGGGGCTTGACCGTGGCCATGGCTGGCACAAAAGGGTCGTTATTCATGCTTGGAAAGCTAGATGCATCCTTCAGTGCCGCGGCAGAATCATTGAGCAGCTCAACCGACTTCAGGAAGACAACATGGCATGTCTCGGGTTCCATCGCGTTGAACACCTTTCCGTTCCACTCCTGCTGCCAGGCTCGAGCAGTTTTGCCGTGCCTGAATTTCATAAGCACCATGTACCGGTTTGCCCTTTCCGTCCTGATCATTCGGAAATGAGTCACACTGTTTCGGGTGTCTTCGCCCACAAAGGCCAGGAAATCTGAGGGTGTCATGTACGAGGGAACAGCGAGGATGCACAGGCTTGTACAGTCCTCATCTCGGGGTGGTGGATGCGGATGCTCAGACCTTCTCTTGGCTGTGTCTGACCACAGGTCGCTCTGGTGCAACGGCGAGTCTTTGTATAGCCCAGGTGTCTCTTCTGTATCTCGGTACAGGTGCACGATGCCCCATTCTGCCTGGCTCTTCTCCACCCTCGCCACCGGCTCGTACTTGGCCTTCATGTGTTGGCCCGAAATGTCGCTACCGATGCCCTTGCCCACGATATTCTCTTCTTTCTTCTCTACTTTGGGCGCCATGTCGGCGCTCTCAATGTGAATGTAATCAAATCGATGGTCGTCAAGCGAGGAACGTGGCAGGTCTGCCGTGTCAGCGGCTCTTGTTGGAATGGCGATTGTTGGGATCTTGCTGTCAGATTGCTTCTGCTGTCTGTGGTCCCCGACCGCTTGTTTCGAGGTTGAAAAAGGCCTGAGGGCGCCGACAAAAGAGTGCGGTGTCAGAGCGGGTGGCCTGGTTGCGCTGGTTGCCCTTCTTTCAGATGGCGACAGCTCGACACGAATGTGGAAAAAGTAGCTGGGCATTCTGTGTAACTGTCATGACACAGAATGTGCGGCAAACGCGGCGATTTGGAATCAGAGTAAAACAACAAAAAGATGCCTGGACGTTTCCAGACCACCGTCGGTCACGGGACTACACAACGGTCACGAGGCAACGATGAGCTACTGTGACATTCGTTTGGGCACGTCAACAATGAGCTACTGTGATATTCCATAATACAACTTATCCGGTGCAAGTACGAAAAAAGCAACAGAGAGTGTTCCCGCAATGATGATAATTGCAATTGAATGTCCTGGTATCAACCCATGCTAACTTAGCCCATACTCGTTAAAACGTCGTCATCAGCCATGCTTTGGCACACTGCCCCAGGCATCTACTGTCCGCCTCGAAGCCGCAGCACCAAGTGCAGAGTGCTCTCCTTCTGAATGTTGTAGTCTGACAGCGTACGGCCATCCTCAAGCTGCTTGCCAGCGAAGATCAGTCTCTGCTGGTCCGGAGGAATGCCCTCCTTGTCCTGGATCTTGCTCTTCACGTTGTCAATCGTGTCAGATGATTCGACTTCCAGGGTAATGGTCTTGCCAGTCAGGGTCTTGACAAAGATCTGCATGCCACCTCGCAGTCTGAGAACCAAATGCAGAGTAGACTCCTTCTGGATGTTGTAGTCAGACAGTGTTCGTCCATCCTCGAGCTGCTTGCCGGCGAAGATCAATCGCTGCTGGTCCGGAGGGATACCCTCCTTGTCTTGGATCTTTGACTTGACGTTGTCAATTGTGTCGCTCGACTCCACATCAAGGGTGATGGTCTTGCCGGTCAGGGTCTTGACGAAGATTTGCATACCGCCACGAAGACGAAGGACCAGGTGGAGGGTGGATTCCTTTTGGATGTTGTAATCAGACAGAGTGCGGCCGTCCTCAAGCTGCTTGCCAGCAAAGATCAGGCGCTGCTGGTCAGGCGGGATGCCCTCCTTGTCTTGGATCTTGGACTTGACATTGTCGATCGTGTCACTTGACTCAACCTCGAGGGTGATAGTCTTGCCAGTCAGAGTCTTGACAAAGATTTGCATGCCACCACGCAGACGCAGGACAAGGTGGAGGGTCGACTCCTTCTGGATGTTGTAGTCACTCAAGGTGCGGCCGTCCTCGAGTTGCTTGCCAGCAAAGATCAGGCGCTGCTGGTCAGGAGGAATGCCTTCCTTATCCTGAATCTTGGACTTGACGTTGTCGATGGTATCGCTGGATTCGACCTCGAGGGTGATGGTCTTGCCCGTCACTGTAGGATCAGTCAGTCAATGAGGTGCAGATAAGCCCAAGTGCGGGGTTACGTACGTGTCTTGACGAAGATCTGCATTTTGGAGGTGGGCGAAAGGCTGGCTTGGTAGTTGTATTGATGATGCAGTTAGATGAAGGAACGATCAAATGATCAGTCGACAAGTTGGTTGAGTTAGTTGGATGGAGGGAGGAGGGAGGGATGGTGAGAGATGATGAGATATGTTAAATAGGTGGCGTAGTTAACTTAGGCTGAAACAAAGCAGGCGCTAGTGGGGTTCTGCGCCTTCTCCGCCACGCAATCGATAGAAGGCGGAAGAATCAGGAAGGGGCACGTGAAGGGGCTCAGATTGGAAGTTTGGCGATAAGAAATCACCTGTTGGTCTGCTCTTCACTACTTAATGCCTCATGTTTCGGCCGTTGCGACCGAAGAAGTTTTCCCAGGCAAGATTGCTCGCAGAGATTTCAGACGAATCCCAAGTCTTGGAACCCATTGGCGTTTGTCGTCTGCCGTGTCTCGTCTGTTTGATCCCTTACGTAGTTATGAGGTCTTCAGAGGCCATGACGTCGTTGCTTGGCGGGCTTGGCGGGGTGTTGACTAAGCGCGCGCTTAACTTGCCTTGAGCGAAATATCAGCGAGACGACAAAGATGGAACAATGCGATCGGTTGCCGGGGAATGTTACCACTACGACAGGGCCGTCATGATGAGAGTGTCTTGGCCACAACAAGGCCTACGACAAAGAGTTTGTGGGCCAGAGCTCAAATCGGTAGCTGATTGCTGTCACATTCATCAGGTTTTTGTTATTGACACATCTTGGCGTCGCCACGGCGGCGATAGGCTCATCATCACGTACAAGCATCAAAATGCGCGCCATTCTTCAAGGAGCCTCTCGCTTGTGCTCTCTGCCCGTGGTCTCCACTGCCTGACACAGATTAGTCGTCCCAGCCATCCATGAATCGTCTCTCCTGTCAAATCTCTAGTCATGAATTAGCTCGATTAATCGGGGGCCTGTCAGCTGACCACTATGCCACATAGAGCTCGCAATAATTACCTGGGCCTTCTTTCGACCGGCGTTGCCCTCAGCGAGTGGCTGTCTCGTAAACTGGGTTGAGAGCCTAGTCTTATCAGCTTAAACACTGCGAGACACATCGGGAGACATGCCTTGTTTGTTTTCCTCCCCATGTTTGACTTGACAGGCGAGACAGAGTGAATCCTCCCAGGCAGATCCGTAGGCTCTTCGACTGCAGGATGCGGTGCAGTTCCTGTCCACTATGGCGCAGCGATGGTAGAGGCGCGGCCGACTAGCCCAGTGTCCACATTGACTATGGTAGATGTCCTGAACATAGCACGTATGTGGCGTCAGGTCTGGCTGGACCTCCTGCTCTTGACTATCAGACACACTGCAGCTTTAGCCGAAGAACCTTCACAGCCCATCGACCTACCTTGGCCGGCCTAGGGGTGGGGCCACCCAGACTTGACGTCAACCGGTTGAGGCGCCGGTTCAACTCTCGACACTGGTGCTTGAAGTGATCGACCTGTTCCTTGGTGAATGTGTTGGAGTCCTCCCAGGGCGGCTGGAAGACAGAAGGGTACATTGCTGGACATGTGGAAGGAGGAGGCCGATGTAGAGAGCCCAAGTAGAGACGCCCATCTTATATCTTGTATTTTTTTCCCTGGGCTGCGGTACTGATTGCTTGCCTATCAAAGCTGTCTTTGTAGACAGAACTCAATCAGCTCGGAGAGTAGGAAGGTCTAACTTGTCAACAAGGTTCACAGGCAGTACAGGCACACAGGCACCGGCACTGAAGAATATCAAAGCGAAGAGCATCTGAGCAGCCCTATCAGGCAAAGTTGACGTGCTGGCACTTCTACTCAGTAGTCAGGCCTGACTCTCAACCAAGGCCTGTGGCGGTGTAGCAGGGCTGCTATTGGACAATATTCGCGGCTGGTGGGGCTAGCGGTGGCGTTTCTGAGGGTTGGGAGGGAAAAGCTTGGCATGCGGCCCGCTCTTTCCTAGCCAAGCGGGTGTCGCTCTTGAACATGTCGATAGCGCAACAGACCGACAGGCCAGTTTGCGGGGTGTGCCTGTGGCCCTGGACTCTTCCCACACAGCATGGCCCAGTCCAATGAAGCAGGAATGCAAAGTTGCTCTCGAAGCTTGAGCATGGCCCCACCCGCTGGCTCACGTGTTGTCGCCTTGGTGACATTCCTCCCATTGCCTGGCCAAGATGACTGACGCCAGCCGCTCATTTCACAATATTTGATCCCAGCTCTTCCCTTGTTTACCTTTACACTGGCTTCAGGACCGGCAGATCTGCTCTCCTAAGCTGCTGGATTCAGCGTTGAATGTTCTTCCCGCCAAGCCGCCTGGCTCTTCCCGCTCTCAGCTACCATGCGGTTGGTCACCGGTGCGGCCGGTGTCTATCGGCCCGAAGACCAGGTCCTGAAGGCACCCTTTACCTCGGCGGGAGACTACAATGCTTTTGCCACCTCATATTTCGACGAACAGTTCTATGATGTCGACAACGAAACCGAGCCCAAACCCACGATTGGCAATCTCGGAGAATTCATGACACCATCTTCGATGGCCAGTGAATATCCGCTGCGTCCCTCTCGGTCGGAGGGCATGCTGCCCTCGCCATCCCAATCTCAGCCGTGGAAGAGAACGTTGTGGTCGCTGAGCCACCGGCCGGCGAACCAAGTGGTGGTGCAGAAAACACGGCGACAACGAGGCCCTTCATCTCCAGACGCAGCACACCTTGGTGACAATGAAAATCCTGTGACTTGGTCCCTCCAGTCTCCACAAACTAGTCCCAAGACGGCGAACACAAAGACTGCCCCTCCTCCACCGGCTCCAATGTCCCCAAGCCCAATGTATTTTCAGCTACCGCTGCATACAAAAATGGGCCAGCCCGAATCCTGGCAGCCGCAATTTGACCACTTTGCCCTAGGAGTTAGTCAGGACCAGCAAGAGCAAGTTGAGAATCTGCCAGCGCATACACAGTCTGCTTCCATGTCAGTACCAGTATCTAGCGGTCTCGCCCACCTAGATACCGAGATCGGGGTCGCCATTTCAAAGTATGAAGATCTGCTGCCCGATGTCTTTGGCAGCGAGAGCTCGACTGGCATAGATCCAGGTTTAATTGATCAGACATCGAGCTTTGGAACAAGCCCGCAGCTACATGCAAACGGAATACAACAGCATGCAAGTGGAATACAGCAGCATGCAAGTGGAATACAACAGCATGCAAGTGGAATACAGCAGCATGCAAGTGGAATACAACAGCATGCAAGTGGAATACAACAGCACAGCTTTGAGCCAATGCCAACCCCGGTCTGGGCCGCAAACAGCTTTGACTCGACACGCCACTCGCACCAGCCGTATGAGAATCTGCATCCGACAGTGCGAGGCTCGCAGAGTGTGCAAAACATGCACGATCTGTACAAGAGACATGGGCTTGCTTGGGGATCGCAAACGCTGGGACGGCGGGGAAGGCTTCCGGCAAGAAATCGCACCCAGCATGTACACGGGGCTGCTCCCATGCAAGCCCACAACTCGGATCAGATGATGATGGGCCTGAATATCAATCAAAGTGAAAATGGTCTATACTACCCAGAGCAGATGGACGAGGCAGTGTTTCATGAAGGCCATCAATCCCTCCATCACAGCGTATCTGCCAACGAGTTGCTATATTCATCGCCTATTCAGAGACACCAAGCGCTGAACTCGATGCCTGCGATCCCGATGCCTGCTCAGTTTAACTCGGTCAACCCCCCTCAGCTGGTGAGTCCGCGCAAGACTCGTCAGCCAGGCTCTCGGACGCCTTCGCCGCCCCTGCTCCCGCCTAATGGCACCGCTCGCGCGGCTCGTCAGCGATCGCCCACACGCGGGCCATCCGAGCACACCTTGCGTCGACGCAAGTCTATTCAAAAGCTCGGGCCCATCAAAGACCTTCATGACCCGCCGCCTATCCCTCATAGCTCGTCGATGACTCACTCTAGGTCGCGATCGATGTCAAAGCTGCCCAAGACGCCAAAGACGCCAACGGGTGGTCCGGTATCGATGGACTTTGTGAATTTTACGCCTAAAGACTCGCTCAAGCTGCTCAGTGATGTCGCGCCGAGTGGGAGTTCCAAGACACGGGCTCGTCGAGAGGCGGAAGCACGGGAGAAGCGCAAGAAACTGAGCGAGGCAGCGTTGAGAGCAGTGAGCAATGCTGGGGGGGATGTTGAAGCGTTGAAGAAAGCCATTCTGGCTTGATTTTATTTTGGCCTATCTAGTCGCATAGCTTGCAGGATGATGTACTTGAGCATACCCGACTGTCGTTTGATGTACTTGAGCATACCCGACTGTCGTTTGATGTACTTGAGCATGCCCCGACTGTCGTTTGATGTACTTGAGCATGCCCCGACTGTCGTTTGATGTATCGATAGCAACAGATACAGATACCTTGGCTGTCACCAAAATACATAATGTGTAAGACCGCTTTGGTTCCCCTCGTTCCCCCTCCTCGATGCCGCTCCTCGACCTGGCCAGCCGCATAGAGTGACCAGAAGAGGAATAATTACCCAAAGTTAAGCCCTGCTCTTATTGCTGATGTAACAGATCTATTCTGTGCCGCCGCTCCTTTTCGTCTTCGTCACCTTTCCCCGCTCTCTAATTCGTTCTCTATACCGAACTAGTCTCAGAAGCAGGGTTCTGGACCACGTACTAAGTTAGTTCTTTAGCGAACACTCCATAGCACATGTGTAGTCGCCGAATAGCAAGTTGGAACTTGGTACCTGGAGCCGCAAGAACAAAGTTCAACATCGTGTTTTCCTCCCAAAAAGAACGAGAAAGAGAAAACATTTGATCAAAATATGGGCGTACACTACTCCATCGTAACATCGTACTTTGAGATCGTTATCGTACTTCCTCGGGACGTCCTTTTCCCGGTCATGATGGTCTGTGATTATCCCAGCTGAGAAGAACAACAACAGCGCGCGCACACACACATACTGCATTAGAAAAACCATGTTTCCCCCAGCACAATGGCAAAGAGATATTGCGTAATATTGAGGTGCTGCTTGTAGTAGTGGGGTTTTGATGATGGTTGTTGTGTTGCAGCTAAGCGCCGCCCTCAAGACAGGCAGTTTATAATCGCAGTCACAGCCACGGCCAAGATGTTCAGAGGGGGGTGTGGACTATGTCATTAATGAATGATTCTTACCGATGAGCAGAGACAGGCCTTGATCTGATCACACTGAGCGGGGCGTCGTGGGCTCGTGCTTGATGTTATGGGGTTGTGGCAAGCCCATGGGTATGAGTGCCGACGCCCTTACCTGGCACGGTCAACGAGGCGTGCAGGGAAGAATAGTTCCCCCAATTCTGCGAGCCGACTGTTTGCTTACCCAGCAAGAGAGAGGCTGCAGCAGGGTGGTAATGAGGAGACGGTACCGCTTCAGTAGAGGTTTGGTTCAGGAAAGAGGGGTGTTGCCCGTATGATTATATACCCGTAGACGGTGGACTAGCCCTTGCTGGGCTCTGCAGTAACCACACATTGTCCCGTGGTTGATCAACGGAGGGTCGAACTGCAGAGTGAGCGTTGATAGTTAGCAGTCTCTTTTGAGATGGGTAGTGTAAATCGAGGCTTGCCAGCCAAGACCGCCAAGTCCAAATATGCACAATGTATTTCTCCGTAAAGAGCCCAAACGTCGCCCGACATGAACTGATATCCAAGCTCGTGTACACGTGTAGGTGATGATGCCTTTGAAGCTCTCTGGGCCGCAATTCTTTACAAAGCGTGTGCAATGAGCCGCGAGCCGCTGTTCCAGTTTGATCGCCTGGAACTCTGACGATGGCCTCCTGTACCACCGCATGGCCGCAGCTTCTGAAATCGACGATCCTTCCAAGAGTGGTATGTCGACCAGGCATTGCAGCAACGCTCTCATATGGCACGTCTATACAGCTCAAGGTGAAATGTACCTGGCACGGTACGCGTCTGGGTTGTCTTGTCTTGGTGTTTGGCCTAGGGTTTGAGCCATCTTTTCTGTTTCAGCCGGCAGTGTGATGTCACATACAAGTAACCTTATCACTCGGTGAGCCTCATCTCCCTGTTAATTCGACAGAGACAATGGAGACAATGCAGACACGGCTCACAGCGGCCATTTAATGTTTTTCCGGAACTAGCAACCGCGATGACCCAAAAAAGACAAGAATGTTGGTTGTACCTTCCTCGTCAGAAATGGAAGCGACCAGAGTAATGGCTGCTGGCGTACACGCCTCAAGAACCTGGACCACCTCCTGCTCGTCCCCTCCACTGCCCTGGCTCCGTGGAGTTCAGGGGGGTCTTGGCCTCAGGCGATAGACCTAGTCACCTCTTTGTTTGCTTCTCTCTCGCTCTCTCCCTCTCTCGCTCTCTCCCTCTCTCCCCCCCTCTCTCCCTCTTTCTCCCTCTCCCCCCCCGCTTTCACTTGCCTAGCAACGGACGAAGCACTCGAGGAATCGCACGACGACTGTCTCCCTTCAGCTGCTCCTCGAAGACTGAAGGCACGATGCAAGATACTGGGTGGGCTGATGTATGAATGCCACGATGGGCACAGAACACCCTTCCTCCGAAGAGTCAGAAGTTGACGTTGATGACAGGGACTTCGAGGCATTGCAGCAATCGGCGTGGTGACCTCGCACCTGGTCCTATGCTACGCTCGGGAAGTCATTCCGCCATGTTGCGACGAGACTGGAAATACCCCTCTCCTCTTCCAACTTCCTATCCTGCGACTTGTTGCTGCTGGTCACTCCTGGGTCGCTATCTTCTTCGTTCTCATGGGCTTTGTCAATGCCTTGAAGCCACTACAGCTGGTGAGATCGGGCCAGGCAGAGTCTGCGTTGGACAAGCTGGCAAGGTCCTCGCTCAGTAGGATCCTTCGGCTTATGCTACCGGCAACACTAGCAACCTCGATCAGCTGGCTTTTTTGTCAGCTTGGATTCTACGAGTCAGCGAGGAATAGCGATGCCTACTGGCTGATGGTGTATACACCTGCACCGAGTTCCAGCATCGCCTGGGCTCTTCACGACCTGGCAACAGCATTGAAACAAACATGGATGTTCAACTACATCAACATCTACGACCAGCCGCAATGGGCGCTCATCTTCCTGCTCCAGGGTAGCTTCATGGTTATAGGCGCGCTGCTACTCACCGTTCGCATGTCACCTCGATGGAGAACTGCAGCGCTCATCATTCTCGCACTCTGGACTATCGATCTCAGCCACACCATGGGGGATCCATTGACCGGGCCTGCATCCATCTCCGGCATCTTGTTGGCCGAACTGAGTCTGACATTCTACCCCCAGAGGCTCTCGTCGGTGTCCAAGTTCTTGACTGCACCACTCTGCCTGTTTTCCCTGTTTCTCATGTCGTACACTGGGGTCGCATGGGAGCAGGCTTCTTGGACCAGGGTTCTGTTCAGGTTTGCGTCACGATACCTCCCGATGGACAAGGCTGGGAGTTATGAACGCGCATATGGCACCATTGGCGCTATCATTCTCATCTTGACCATGGTAAATTCTCCAACGATGCGCTGGCTTCTATCGCGGAAACCACTGCGTTTTCTTGGAAGGATTAGTTTTGCCATATATTTGCTGCATGGCATCGTTTTGCGAAGCGTGTTTGCATGGGTCTTGTTCTCCGGAGTGAACAAGGCCGAGGCCGAACCCGACGGTGTATATCCTGAGCATGGATACCCAGTTCCGGGGTTTGTTCATTGCGGTGTTGCGACCATCATTGCGGGGGTGGTCATCCTGACTGCAAGTCATATCTGGCACGAGGTGATGGAGCCATGGTTTGGGAAGATGACATCCATGGCTGAACATGCAGTCTCAGCGAGCTTGCCAGCCGTCTATGGGGTGAATGTCGAAGATGAGAAAGACCCGATTCTGCCGATTCGTGAGGACTGAAGAGACAGCTAGGCTAGTGATGCGGAGTTGAGGCTCGGGCGTAGAATAGATGGTAGTTGTACATTATGGCATGCTTCTGACTCTGAAGACACTTCTTTTGCAGTCTTGACTTGCTCTTTGAGAAGGTGGTGGATTAATCTTTATTCTCATTGAGGATGGGTCTTTATTGAGGATGGGTCTTTATTCTTGGCTATCTATGTCGTTGTAGGGGTTCCAAGCCTGGCTCGTGACTGCGGGCACGTGGGAGCAGGGCGCGGGCACGTGACGGTGGGACTTGCCGAGGCCAATCAGCGGGTATCATGCTTTGCAGGGTGGAAGTACGGAATCATGCTTTGCAGGTGGAAGAACGGATGCAGGGTGGAAGAACGGTACAGCAGCGGATCAATCCCTGCAAGGCTGTTTGCGGAAAGGGGCGGGAGGAGGCAGGGGGTGGGAAGGAAAAGAACGGGTGAGGTAAATCACGCAGAGAAACGAGGAAGGAGCAGAAAAATTGCATTGCACAGCCCGGGAAGGACCGTGGAAGAATGTCGTCATGGCCCGATTTCCGCCCCTCCCCCCCTAAAGTTAATACCCCTCATTACGATTGGTATAAAGTTATTTGCACTCGTGGCCCCCCATCAGCGGACGAACGCCCATTCGAGTGTAGATGGTCGGTCGTGTCGACACCACCAAGAGAAGAGAGTAGAGAGTAGGGTTGGCGCTGGAACAGATGAAGCCGTGTCTGCTGCTCGGTCTGCCAACTGAGGTGCGCGAAGTCATCCTGCACCACGCGTTTGGGGGCATTTCGTACGTGCGACTGCAGTCACCATCACGCCGCCGTCTCCGGCCCTCACGGGTGGCAAAACACGATCCGCAGGGGATTCTCAGCACCTGCCATGCACTGCGGGAGGAGGCGATCCCCATCTTCTACTCGCAGACAGCCCTCATCTTCCACTCGTCGAGCGATGCCCGCGAGTATCTCGTCGACGCCCGGGTCGACCCATTCGTCAAGGCGCACATCTCGCATCTTGCCATGGACGACGGCGACCGCCCGTGCAGGGAGAGTCTGCTGCAGACACAGATGTGGCTAGTCTGCCATGCATTCAGCATCTGTTCCTCCCTGGGCGCACTCGAGTTCCGCGTCTACTCCTGCCAGACACCAAGCTCACCGCAAGAGCGCGATCTTATCACAGGATGGAAGAGTTTGGCAGCAGCAAGCAGCGGTGGCAGTGGCAGTGGCAGTGGCAGTGCTAGCACCACCTGCCTGCCTGCGCAGTTGGCCGAGAGCCTGAAGGACGACCGCGGCAATAGCTGCCTGATCGAAAACAAGACGAGTATCCAGGTGAGGCAGACACGCGCCACGTACGAGCGACGGACGGCGACAGCGACACTGTTCTGCTACAACATGATGGTGAAAAAGAAGGACATGCGCACGACAGAGCCCATTCTGGGTGATGCGCAGGACGCGGCAGAGAGACGCAAGGCGCGCGTGGGAGCGGTGCAATCTGGGGTGAGCTGTCCCGACCGCGATGAGGTGCAATACGTCAAGGAGCTGGAAGACACTTTGAGGAAGGCGAGGGCGGCAGCGGACACCAGCTCGAGGCCGTGTCCGTGGGGTGTGATTAGGATAAGGAGTTGTATTCCTACGGCTACGGCTACGGCGACACGATGATGATTCAGGGGCTGGCTGGGTGGTTTGTGATTTGCATAGCAAGGGAGTGAGTGGTTGGGCATGGCTGGGCATGGATGGGCGTTTGAGGGATGGGTGCATTGTATGGTTGAGGATGGACATGGATGGGCGTTTGAGGGATGGGTGCATTGTATGGTTGAGGATGGACATGGCTGGCGTTTGAGGGATGGGTGCATTGCAGGGAGTTCAACTGCTCTAGCTGGATTGTTTGTCACCACAATTGTATTATATTGACGGACTGTCGTTACCCATGGTGCCGTGACAATGCAGCAAACGGGTTCCCGTCCGTTTGCACAACCAGTCTGGTATATATCCATCCCACCGCTCGACAGGAGCATCGACGCAGCAACCAGCAAGCAGCAACCAGCAGCAGCAGCACGACCACCACCACCAGCAAGCAACGGCACGCGGCAAACACGGCCCCCGGCACAATGTGCTGGAATCAACTCCTCATCTTCTTCAGCTGCCGTGTCTGCCGTCAGCATCGTCACACTGTGCAATGCTGGCAGTCGGATACATGCAGATGCAGATATCGGCTGCCGGCCCAGTACCAATACCTCCGCCCAGGTTCACGAAGAGTTTGCAGGGGTTGCCAGAGGGCCCAACGCCAACAGAGCGGCTGAGTCAGCTGGAAGTGAATATAGTGGGCGCGTAACTGACGAGGTCCATCGGGAGCAAAGTTACGCAGCACGTCGACTTGGTCTGCTGCCTGTTTGATAGCATCTGCTGCCTGTTTGATAGCATCTGCTGCCTGTTTGATAGCATCTGCTGCCTGTTTGATAGCATCTGCTGACCGTGGACAGCGGTCGATGGACACGCGTCAATCTGTGTCGGAGTAAGATATTGCCGCCGCCATGATGGAAGCAGATACGAGGCCGCCGAAAAGCGTACCGCCGACCGGGTAAGAACGCTGCCGACTACCGGTTTATTGCTCCAGGAAGAGGCTCCTTTGACAGCGATGGAGCTGGTGCTGTAGACGCAGATGGCATGCCGAAGCCTGGACCTGGTGCTTTAGACGCAGATGGCATGCCGAAGCCTGGACCTGGTGCTTTAGACGCAGATGGCATCTCGAAACCTGTACCTGGCGGCATTCATTGCCTGTCAGACCGGCGCGCTCTTCGGTTACTGCATCGGCTTCGTCGGTGGCATCCTCGTCTTGCCATCGTTCCTACACCATTTCAAACTCGACAGGCTGCCGCCGCGGGAGATTGCAACTTGCCAGTCACAGGTGGTCACCTCCTGGCTGGTGGGCTGCATGATTGGCGTGCCCATCAGTGTTCCCGTCTGCGCGAGGTTGGGTCGAAAGCCGTGCATCACCTTTGCGGCCGGCATCTATGTCGTCGGTGCAGTGCTGCAGCTGCTCAACATCGACGGCCTAGTCGTCTTCGAACTTGGCCGGCTGCTTAACGGAGTCGGGGTCGGGGCTGGGACGTTGGTCAGCCCAGTGTACGTGTCGGAGATCTCACCGCCGGCTCAACGGGGTGCTTTGGTGTCGAGCTACCAAGTTGCCATCCAGGTCTTTGCTCTGATCGGATTCTGGGGAGCTTACGCCTCTCACCAGACCTTTGACATAGCTTCAGACCTCCAATGGCAGGTTCCGGTAATGATCCAGCTGATCCCCGGTCTTCTCCTCCTCCTCGGCAGCAGACTCATCCTCCCGGAATCGCCACGCTGGCTTGCAGCCCAGACTCGGCTCGACGAGGTCCGAGCGGTGCTCTCCTGGCTCCGCATGCGCGACCCAACCAGCCCAGAAGTTGAGCAGGAAGCAGTTGAGATGGAGAACGTGGCCAGGCTCGGCCTGCAGCTGCAGCCCCAGGTCGCACTGTGGCGGCGTTTCTACGCCATCAGAAAGCGGCTGGCCGTTGGCATGGGCATCATGGTTGCGCAGAATGCGCTGGGCTTGAATGCGATCAACTACTACGCACCCATCATCTTCATGTCCGCTGGATTCAAGTCGGTCTCCTCATCCCTCCTGCTCACCGGCATCTTCGGCCTGGTCAAGCTGGTCTCGGCCCTGTCCTTCACCTTTGTCTTTGTTCGCCTGCGAGGCAACAGGTTCTGGCTCTTGCTGGGCTCGGCCACATGTGCCATTGCCATGTTTGTGCTGGCCTTGTGCATCGAGAGAATCGACCAGGCGGGCGCGGACTCGCCACCGAGAGGCTTTGGCATCACCGCGGTGGTGATGGTGTACGTCTTTGCCCTTGCCTTTGGCGTCTCGCTCGGGCCGATCAGCTGGAATATATGTGCGGAGATCTTCCCATCCTGCATCAACACGCAGGCATGTGCCATCACAACGGTTGTGCAATGGGTCGGCCAGATCGTCATCGCCGCCGTGACGCCCTTGCTGATTGCATCGATCGGATGGGGGACGTATGTAGTCTTTGGTGTCCTGAGCACCATCGTCTTCCTCTGGTGTGCCTTGTCCGTGCCTGAAACGCGGGGGGTTGCAATGGGAGCGGCAATGGACGCTGTCTTTGGCGACGAGGGGGAGGCGGTCGAAGAGGCCAGTGAGATTGCTCCGCTTCTCGGGCACATGGGCCAACGCAGAGGCTCAGTGGCACTTGTTGTATAGAAGAGTACCAAGAGTACAAGAGTATAAGAGTATTCAACAATAAGAGATTGATTGCCGCTGTCAACGAGTGGGCCGGAACACGTGAGGATATTCCTGTCACACGCCCTCGTTGACTCCTTTCTTGAGCAATGGCCAGCAGCGGGGATGGATGAGCAATGGCCAGCGACGCGTCGGCGGCTGCTGCGGCTACAGCGGCGGCTGCTGCGGCTGCTGCGGCTGACAACGGTGTTGGTGTTGCTGTGGTGGGCAGTGCTGTGGTGGGGAGAACGGCTCGTCTTCTCGCACAGTGCCAGCCAGTGTGAGTGGCCATCGTGGGAGCGCTGGGTACGTGTGTGTTTCCGCCTGCGCACGAAGAGAGCAGACTGACTGAATCGACTGCAGCCATCAGACGCCGTGCCTCACCGCCTCCTCCTCGTCGCCGACCCGCAGCTCGTCGACCCGCACACCTACCCCGGACGTGGATGGCCGCTGAACAGCCTGACCTTTGCCTACACCGACCGCTACCTAAGACGGGCGAACTCGCAGCTGCACCGCCGCCTGCGGCCAGACACGACCCTCTTCCTGGGCGACCTGTTTGACGGCGGCCGCGAGTGGGCGACAGCGACCACAGTCTCGGCCGAGGGGCAATACCGGCAGTATGGCCAGGACTTCTGGCTGCGTGAATACTCGCGCTTCTCCAACATCTTCCTGCGAGAGGCCCTCCGCGGGCCGTTGACCACGGCGGCGGCGCCCATGGGACGGCGCATCATCGCCTCGCTGCCGGGCAACCACGACCTGGGCTTTGGCCACGGCATCCAGCCGGCGGTGCGCAGCCGGTTCGACGCCTTCTTTGGCCCGCTCAACCGCATCGACGTGCTGGGCAACCACTCGGTCGTCTCGCTCGACACCGTCTCGCTGAGTGCGATCGACCAGGCCGACCCGCAGACCGGCAGCTCGGGCGCAGGCGCCGGCGATGGCAGCGCCGCCAACAGCCACGTCTGGAGGCCGGCCGAGGACTTCCTGGCCCAGGCAAAGACGCTGCGGCAGCAGGCTGTGCGCCGAGAAGCCGCCCGGATGCGTCTGATCCCGCCGCGCTCGCTCGACCCGGCGCCTTTCCCACCGCGCGTGTTCGATCTCTCCGACGCCAGCGAGCCCGCCCGCTCGACGCGTCCTCGGCCTCTTGTGCCCTCGTCCCTCTTCCCCACCATCCTCCTCTCCCACGTGCCCCTGTTCCGGGCGCAAGACACCCCCTGCGGCCCGCTGCGCGAAGGCAGCCCTTCGATCCGCATCGCCGGCGGCTACCAGTACCAGAACGTGCTGACGCCGTTTGTGTCGTCGGACATCATCAAGCACCTGTCGGCCACCGAGGTGGTGCAGATCTACTCGGGCGACGACCACGACTACTGCGAGATCGAGCACTCCGAGTTCACCGGCCGGATCCGCGAAATCACGGTCAAGTCGATCTCCTGGGCCATGGGCGTGCGCCGGCCCGGCGTGCAGCTGGTCTCGCTGTGGAACCCGATCGATCCCGCCAGGTTCAGGGCGGCCGCGAGCGAGGAAGCACCGTCGGCGACACGAGACACCGTCCAGAACCATCTGTGTCTCTTGCCCGACCAGCTGGCCATCTTCATTCGATACGGCCAGGTTCTGGCAGTCACAATTCTCATCCTTGCTGTCGCCGCTATTCGCCACAAACCTAGCAGCGACGCCAGCGCAACGACCCCCTTCTCTAGCCTCGACCAATTCGACCTCCCACACCCCGTCACCTCGGTCCACGATCGACACCACCCGTCGGCCACGACAAGCAACTACTACATCAACCAGAAGAACAACAACAACAGTATCAACGGCGGCAGCTACTACCGCAACTCGCGCCCGACGACGACGACGACGACGACGACGACGACGACGACGACAACAACTCCCTCCACTCCTGGCGGCCTCTATCTGATCGACCAGGCCACGAATGCGCCGCTCCCCTCGGCTGACAAATTCGACGGCTTTGATGACTGGGGAGTGCCAGTGGGCAAATTCAAGCGACCGTCGGGGACAGGCAGAACCAGCAATAGCAATGGCCGCCGTGGTCCGCCCAAACCCAAGTTCCGCTACTTCATCCGCAGTCTGTCGGAAGTTGCTGTACCAGTATTGCTCTTTTACTTTGTTTTGATATGGCTGGGTTAAGGGCCAAAGGTCAAAAGGGGGCGCCGTTAGAATCTGGGCTGCTAGGCAGAATAGACAGCGGGTACAACGATAAGATTCCCCCGGCTGGGCTGAAGGGTCAAGGGTCAAGAAGGGGCCAAGGCAGAATAGACGGCAGGTACAAGAATAAGATTCTCCCTAGCTAACTCCATCATAGAGTTCCGCTGAGAAACAAATACTTGGCAGCATGCTCGATGTGGTCGTCGGCAAACGTGGCCATGGTATAGTATGAGTGGTCATAGTCGGGCTGGAATCGCACCCGTACGCCCTTTTCCTGCCCGGCTTCCTTGGCCGCAGCCAGCAGGTTCTCCGGCAGCAGTTGGCCTTGCTTGTAGAAGTTGTCACCAGTACCCTGGACAGGGTGGAAAGTTAGTCAACATGCGTCCGGCTCAGCGGAAAGACAAACAGAAAAGTCAAAAAGACAAGGAGAAGGCGGAAAGGCAAACAGAAAAGCCAAAATGGCAAGGAGAAAGCCCAACTGCGGAAAGGCAAATAGAAAAGCCAAACAGGCAAGGAGAAGGCCCAGCTTACCACGTCAATGAGAATATCCAGCGGCCCGCCCTTCCACTTCTTCAGCAGCTCGGTGCTATCATGCTCGGCGCCCTTGGTCTGCCACTCGGCCTCGCCAAAGTAGCCCTTGAACGCCTTCTCGCCCCACGGCGCCTTGAGCGGGTTGGCTATGGGCGCAAACGCGCTGACGCTCTTGTACTTGCCCGGGTTCTTCAAATACAGCGACAGCGCGCCGTGGCCGCCCATGCTGTGGCCGCTGATGCTGACTCGGCTGGCATCGATCTGCGCCGCGAAATTCTCAAACACCGTCTGGGGCAGCTCCTCGGTGATGTAGCTGTACATCTTGTAGTTGGTTGCCCAGGGCTCCGCCGTGGCATCGACGTAGAAGCCGGCCCCGGAGCCAAAGTCGTAAGCGTCGTCTTCGCCTTTGATGCCGATGCCACCTATGGGGAAATAAAAACAAGGTGCGTCAATATTGAAATTACTTGTCTTCTTTTCCTCTCTTGTTTTTTCTCTCTCTCTCTCTCTCTCTCTCTACCTACGTGGACTGGTATCCGGATACAGGACGGCAATGCCGCGCTTGCTGGCCCCGTGTTGGAAAAACGCCTTTTCGGACGCGTTCTCGGCCGTGCACGTCAGCCCGGACAGCCAGATCAGCAGCGGCACTTTTGCTGATCCCGACTGCGGCGGCAGGTAGAGGTTGAATTTCATCTCGCAGGCCGTCGTCGTCGCATTGTGAGCCACTTTGAGCAGTTTCCCGCCAAAGCTGGCAATCGTTGCGTTGATCGTCACGGTAGCCATGTTGATGAATTCACAAAAGAAACAACTAAACAGGAAGAACGTGCAAAAAGGAAGAAGAGAGAGCTCGCAAGACTGAGTGAGAGATTGTTTATAACCTTGTGAAGAGCAGGTGGGGGGATAGGTCGCTCCTGCCCCGCATAAACGATTATCATGAACGATTTGACCCACAGTACGGAGTACAACTGTACTGGTATTAATTCAATCAGGTGTGGGGAAGTATTATCAACTTACTCGGTACATTGACTACCGCCAGAGAACTGGTCCAGGGGTCAGACAAAGCAAGAGACGAGAAACTGGGTTGGTGGTTGGTTGACTTGGGTGGTGATTTGCATATCGAGTATTTACGCTAAGCCTAAAACAGCCGTAACTCTGTAACAGCGGTAATTCATTAATTACACAAACCGAACTGACATAAAATCATCTTGACAGTGCTTGCTCCATCCCAACCCAACCCAACAATGGCAGCAACCGCCCCGCTACCGGCGGCGTCTGCCCTGCTCGCCATCAACACCATCCTGCCACGCTACCCCCCCACCACCAACAGCAACACCACCACCAGCAACAGCAGCAACAACAACAACGACAACAACAACGACAACAACAACGACAACAACAACGACAACAACAACGACAACAACAACGACAACGACACCCCCCCTCCCCCACCACCACCACCACCACAGCCACAACCTCCCGCCTACAACTTCAGCTTCACTCCATTCCTACGCACCCACGGCCTCGCCTCGCTCATCTCGACGGTGCCGGTATGCGGCACCTACTCAAGCACAGGGTCCTGCGCCCTGGGCCGACACTGCCCAAACCGGCACCCAACACCGAGCCACCAATCGGCGCAAAACAACAACCAAGACACCACCACCGCCACCGCCACCACTGGCAGCAGCACCACCAACAGCTCAACGCCACACTTCTCGCGGCAAAACGACAACTACGTGTGCAAGCACTGGCTCAAGGGCCTGTGCAAAAAGGGCGATGCGTGCGACTACCTGCACGAGTACAACCTGCGCAAGATGAGCGAGTGCCAGTTTTACAACTCGAATGGGTACTGCCAGAACGGGGACGAGTGTCTGTATGTCCATGTCAAGGAGGACAGCAAGCTGCCGCTGTGTGAGAGTTATCGTGCCGGCTTTTGTGAGCGTGGGCCCAGGTGTGCGAAGCGCCATGTCCGCAGGAAGCTGTGTCTCTTTTATCTCGCTGGCTTTTGTCCGGACGGGCCGCACTGTAGGTTTGGTGTGCATTTGAAGGCTGGTGCTGGCAGTCATGCTGCGGCTGGTGCTGGTGCTGGTGCTGCTACAACTGGCGGCGCTTCTGCTGCGGCTGACGTTTCACTGACGGCGAATGAAGAGGACAAGGCGAGGAAGGACAGGCTGCTCGAGATGGATAGACGCGGCGAAGAGGGCAAAAAGGATTTTGGCGGAGCTGCTCCTGGTGCTGGCTGGAAAGGGAAACGGGGCAGAGGCGGCGGCGGCGGCGGCGTCGGCGGTGGTGGACGATGGAAGGACAAGAGGGATAGGCGATGAAAACACACGCAGTTTTATTATACTCGATCATGATCTTACGATATGATACCCAAAACCCAAGAATTGCATTACAAATCATAGTTGCCCCCGGGATATATTGTAACCTGATTGAAACCTTGCAAAGATGCCTGCATCAGCCATGGCTATCCCGCTGATGAAAAGAAATCCCGAGACCCAACCTGCTTGATGGACGAGAAAACTAGTCTAGGAGGAGAAGTGAGGTGTGTTGAGCAGAATGCCCATCAAGACACCAGCGATGGTACCAGCAATCGGGATAGTCATGATCCAGGAGAAACCCAAGAGACCGACTCGCTGCCAGTTGACAGCCCTGAGCTTTCCGTTGCAAAGACCCACACCCACGGTAGCGCCGGTAATACACATCGATGTCGACACGGGCAGACTGTATTGCGAGAAGATGAGCACGGTGATGGCGGCACCCATCTCCATGGAAGAGCCTCTGCTGGGAGAGTGGTAGGTGATCTTGTTGCCCATGACCTTCATGATGTTGTAGCCGTACGTGATCAGACCAGCCGAGATCGTGCACGAAAGCACAGCCAACTGCCAGATCGGGACCTCGGCCTTGGACTCGGCAGCGCTGCCTGTCTTCCATGCACCGTAGATGACGGCCCAAGGACCGACAGCGTTACCGATATCGTTGGCACCGTGCGCAAACGAGGCAGTGCAGGCAGTGATAACCTGGATGTAGGAATAGGCGTGCTCCACCTCGTTGGGGTACTTCTCGGCCATGGCATATGTTCGCTCCATGCGGCGGCCTTCGGGAGTGCCGTGCACACCAGTCTGAGCAGCATGGATATCGTAGTTGACACCATAGAGAAGGGCAACGACAATCATGGCCGGGATGCGCTTGAGGGCGATCTTCATGTTCTTGAACTCGTAGATCTCACCCTCGCCCATCGGGTTGTCGTGCAGTGTTCGCATGGCCCAGCCCAAGGGGCCCTTCTGCTTCCGGAGTTTGGCATGGAATCTTTCCTGGCCGGCGGCAACACGCTCCTGGTAGGTCAATTGTGGAGATTGGGCCTCAATGGCAGCAAGGCTCTTCTTCTCCGTGTCTGCTGTAGTTGGCACCTTGACACCATCTCCTTCGACCTTCTTCAGGTCATCATCATCAGAAGACTCGTTCGTCGATGCCACGTCATCGTCATCATGCTGAACGACAGCATAGTCGGGAACGTGAGCCTTCTCGTTGCTCTCCGAGTATGGAAGCCTCCAGAGAAGAGGGCCCCTAAGGAGATCATAGAACTTGAGATTGGGGACCTTCTTGATGACAATGGCATGGAGCCAGGGGACAAAGAAGATGGCGGCCAGGGTGGCAAGAGCAGCACCGGCACCAACAGTGACGCCTGCGACCCAGTAGCCAGGCTTGTCACCGAGACCAAGTCTGGGAGAACCCTTGTACACAATCGACAGTGTGCAGATGGTGCCAGCAATCAGGAAGAAGAAGGGCGAGGTCCAGACGGCCCATGGCAGAGGATTCTTGCGGATGTGCACGGTGAGCTTGATGAGCATGAAGATGGTGGCGCCAAAGCAGCCCGAGATGACGGGGGCCATTCCCAGGCCGGCGAAGATGGCACCAAGACCCTGGCCGCCGTTCCAGCCCCACTGGACCTTGTCGGCTCCAGCAACGGCAACACCGACACCGGCGACGGCCGAGACGAGCGAGTACGACGACGAGACGTGGGCCGAGTGGCGAGTACACCACATGACCCATGTCGAGGCACCAGCTAGAGCGCAGGTGAAGGCAAGCATCTGGACACCGGCATTGTCCTGGAAGGCGCTGAGGGGAATGATCTTGTTCTTGATCGTCGACGCAGTTCGGGCACCGACGGTGATGGCTCCCACCATTTCGAAGATGGCACCGAGCACCATGGCCTGCTGGTAGCTGATGGAGCGGGAGGAAACGCTGGTAGCCCAACTGTTGGCCACATCGTCTAATTCCAGGGTTAGGAGAGCGTGCACGCGTCTGAGCGGGGGGGTAAGAACATACTGGCGCCGTTGTTGTAGGCGTCAAGCAGGGCGAAAAAGGTGCCCAGGGCAAAGATGTAGCTGTTCACCAAGCCGTCAGCAAACCCGGTGCTCTTGCCATTTGGAATAGATTGACACCGCCTCGTCGTGCTTACTCGTATTGACTCAGGACCGCCATTGTGCCGACTGTTCGTCCCTGCAGATGTTTGCTCGAAGATGGGATTAATGGCAACAACAAGAGGTCCAAGCAAGCAGGGGCGAAGAAGCCTGGACTTATAAGGGCATTGAGACTGCCGTGCAGTTGTCACCTAGCTTCGGCCGTTCCTGCCTACCCCAGCATAGTGGAGTTGCATGAACCTCCACCCTCGTGTGGCCAGACTCAAGAGTCGGCTGCATTTCGATTTGACTTGCCAGCAATTAGCAGTGGGATGTAACTGCCAAGGGCACCATCTCATGTCAAGCGCGATGCAACTGCCTTCGGGAAGTCTTGGCCGCATTCCGCTTGGCAAAACTCAGCAACGTGCTCGAGCCGGCCCCTGCCATTGGAGCCTCTAACTTTAAGGATTCGGAAGCTCCGCCACCCAGGCCAAGACGCCAAGAGAAGAAGCATCGCAGCGCGCCTTCCGCCAGACTCGGCGCCAAGCCACGCTACTGAGTTTTACCCTCCAATGGCAGTCTCAGGGTTGTTATTATCCTACTGGCGCCACCAATCAGCTGCCGACCTGGCTATACGTCTCTTTGCTAGCTCAACACGTGGACGAGCATCGACAGCAGGGTTGGTCAGGAAGAAGAAACGTGCACCTACCGTTTGAACCCATGGACAGTAACATGGTTGCGCAACATGGGGGCACGTGCAGTATTGGGGGTACATACGGTACTACAAGACCCTCTTTGATTTTTTTTTTGCCTCCGTACCTGAAGCAAACTTGCACCTCCACCCGACCCTGATCAGGAGAAGGGTCGAGACTGCGCCCTCCAAGTGAAGACACAGAAAGAGAGAAATCCATATGATACAGGGTCTCGGCAAACCACGACGGGATGTGGGTTGGGTAGGGCTGATCCTTGCCTGAGCCGCTTCCTTGTTGAAGCCGCCACCCTCCAGCTGGATTTAGCATGTTCGTGCTCGTGTATTTGTGCCGCTTTGCGACGCGACCTGCAGTCGACTATCGGACCCCAATCTAACCAATCTGGAAGTTGAGAGGCTTGGGTTGTGCAAGTAAGACGGAACACGTCGCCCAATGAATCCATGCTCACGCCTGGGAGAGAAGACCGTCTCAAGGCGCGCGAGCTGAATTTGCAAAAGAAAGTGTTGACTACACACCCACACCTACCTTGGAAACCCGAGCCCTTGTCACACCCGCAGATATTGGCTGATATTAGCTGTTGGCCTCCTTATGGGATTTCCTTCTACTGGCCTAGTCTTATATCGGCCCACTCGCTGCCAGTCAAGACGGGAAAACTCTCGCCAGGAGAGTTATATGCCGAAGGTTTAGTGATACATCAATAATTTTTATTGCATTAATTACACAAGACTTTCGTTCAGCTCTGCACGCTGGGCCTATGGCCACAAGGCGTTGGGCTTCTATTCTATCCTACCAGCCTGCACCTGCAGGTTAGGAAAGTTGATCATGGACACATCGGTGATCTCCCCCGTCACCACCCTCACGACTTCCGGGAGGATGTGCTCGGCCGCGAAGCTTGCTCTGAAAGGCGCACTGTCCTCTGAGGCGGCCGCCCCAGGCCTAGATGAGAAGAAATGCTCTTCTTTCCTCACGCCTCCAAGGTTAAGAATGCCGACGGCCATGGTTTGGTCAAAGGCCTGCTTAATCAACCGCCAGGCCGAGTAGGTTGCTAGGCTGCTTCCGACGACCAAGACGCGCTCGGCTTCATTGATCGCTTCTTCAGCCGCTTGTTTGACCGCGTCTGAGATATTTTCTCCAAACATTACTACGTTCGGTTTCAGAACACCAGAGTCAGATGGCGCGCACCAGGCGCCGTCAGCATCAACCTTGACTGTGCCCTTGGATTTGTCCTTCAGCCTGGGTGGCTGACCGAGGCAATGGGGGCATGCAGGATAGCGAAAGGTAGTGTATGAAGCACCGGGCACATCGGCATCACCGTCCGGATTCGTCCTGTAGCCCATTTTCCTCTGCTCGTCAGGATTCTCCGTCTCTAGCGCACCTGATTGCAACAGCTCCTGCAGAAAGGCCGCCCAAGTCGGATTCAGACGAGCCAGTTCTTGCTGAAAGTCATCGCGCGGCATCTGCCTGCGGCATGAAAGGCAGACCAGTGTACGCAAGAAGCCATGGAGCTCGACCGTTGGCAGCTGTGGGTGGGCGATGCCGTGGAAGGAATCTACATTCTGCGTGATGACCGACGAGATCAGACCAAGTTGGCCGAGGTCTCGAATGGCATAGTGTGTAGCATTCGGCTTCGATCGCTTCAGCGGACGCCAGCCCAGGAAGGATCGGGCCCAATACCGTTTCCTGGCCTCGTGCGACGAGACGAATTCGCCGTAGTAGATGGGTCGATAGCTCTTATTATGTGTATAAGTACCATTCGTGCCGCGGTAGTCAGCTAGACCAGAGGCCACCGAGATGCCAGCCCCCGTCAAGACTACCGTTTTCTTCTTCTTTGGCCTGTCATTGTGTACAAGAAGAGGTGTCTGCCGTGGGGCCGACAGAAATGAGGCAAGCGCGGCGACAGCACCGGCGGGAGTTGCAGCATTCGGTGGGATTATCAGTGGCGGCGGGAAGCCTCCCGTGAAGGGAATTCGCATACGAGGAGTGCTGGGCATGTAATCAACATTCGTAACGTTCTTTCAACGAGTAACAACTGGATTGGCCTTGGCGGCCCGGCTCACGTGAGCCTTGGCACAATTAGGTCATCGTTCATTAGGTAATCAAGTGGTGGAGGTTCTCGCTACTCTTCGCCATAGTAAGCCTCCCTTCCTGAATGTGGTTAGAGTTGGCCAGATGCTCGGTAGACCTGTCTGTAGGATTGGTCTATTGTGGTGTGTATCAGTGTCAACTGCACATGATTGCATATGAGTCAGCACTGGCACAGCGGCCGAACACTAAGCAAACGAGGGCCAAGGCGGATAACACCCGAACCTAGATTACAGTGGTTTTGAAAAGCAGCAAGTTGTAACTTGTCGACCCCTTAATTGATATAATTTGATCTACTCTATTTGGATTGCGGCAGAAATTGTGAAGAAATCAGAATCTCACTGTTGGCTTTGACTTTTCGGCTTTGCAGATAAGCATTTAGGGCAGGAACTCTGATCCCCACTCGCACTGCCAAGCTTTGACCTAACAACTCTGCCAAGTCTAATCACTGAGCAAACTGACCAGGTTGTTCCAGGCACAAGTCAAATCTTCCACTGGCCGCTTATATTGCTTATTGGTAAGAAGTTAAAGTTGAACCTAGGAATAGCATCAAAACATGATGGGATGGACAGGCATAGACAGATTGAAGTGTGCATGTGCAGATATGGCAGAATCTCTAACACACCTTGTGGCTTGGCTAGTTTGTCACCTATGTACAGTCATGTGATTCACCTTTTTTGCCTTGTGCCTTGATATGCCTGCATAAGCATCTTGCATCTCACATCTTACCCACTATGGACGACGGCAAGAATGCAAACCCTCTCATTCTCAACCCTTCCGATCTTCCCACACGAAGACGCCGCCAGTCGACTCACGGGCCCAACGCTCGCACCCATGCGTTCCCCTACAGCCCCACCTTCACAGCGGATGATCCTCTCTATCGAGCTTCCAGTCCCTCATCGATCGACGAGAGCGGCAGTGATGACGAGCCCGAGCCCATTGACGAGCAAGAGATATATGATTTGATTTCTACAATGTCCGATCCGGAGCATCCTATTACCTTGGGATCGCTTGCGGTCGTGTCGCTGCCAGACATCTCAGTTGCGCCTACTATACCGTCCAGACCGGCGTCAAATCTACAGACGGTGACAGTGCTCATCACACCAACAATTCAACACTGTAGCTTGGCCACTGTCATTGGCTTGGGCGTCAGGGTGCGGTTGGAAGAGTCTCTGCCTCCACGCTTCAGGGTTGATGTCAGGATCAAGGAAGGCACACATTCTACTGCTGACGAGGTTAACAAGCAGTTAGCAGACAAGGAAAGAGTTGCGGCCGCGCTATGGAATCCTACGCTGCAAAGTTTTATCAAGAAGATGATGGAGACGTGTGAGTGATGGCGGAGCGGCAGGCCACATGGCTTGTGTCTCCATATCATCTCGGCTTATATGCCGCGAAAGTAGCGTCCTGAACAGGCCATGTTTGAAGGACATGACATCCACTTGGTGAAGGATATGACATGTACTTGTTGAAGAACACGACATCCACTTGTTGAAGAACACGACATCCACTTGTTGAAGAACACGACATCCACTTGTTGAAGAACAAGACATCCACTTGTTGAAGAACAGGACCTCCCCTTGTTCGGGTCCCCAACATGACCGTTGTCGGAATGAGGAAGTTGGGCATGTCTTGTTGGGATCTGTTGGGCCTGATTGAAAATGCGAGTCCAACGCTCAAGTAGCTAGTCCTATGTACAGTAAAAACGTATTTAGAGACGGAGATGATATTCGGGCAAGCCCGAGCGAAATGCAAAATTTATGGTGGTGGCGATTTCCGTGACTGGAATACGTGTATCCTCGTAGTGAGATGTCATGGATTGGGATATTTCAGCAACACGTGTTGGTGATCGAGTCCGCTCCATTCGCTGGATGCAGAAAGTTTTTTTTCTCTTTCTCTTCTCTGGATCAGAGACTTTAGTGGGGGCGTACGGGTTTCCGAGTCAACAGCGGGTAATAAAAATGATACTATGCGTTAGGGTTTGAATGGCATGATACGGTTTGTTTATGCAACTCCACCGTTCGTCATCCGCTAAGCTGAAGAAGGCAGGATTACTATGGCGCTAGGAATAATTGATAATTCGGCGTGAGAAACGGGATTCGAGCGCATTTACGTTAGTGCGTGAAGAAGCAGCGACAGCTTGGCGCATTATCTGTGGTCTGTTCAGACAAATTGTAGACCCGAAATAGGATAGCCTGCTTTAATATGGCAGGTGACACTAACCGCGATCAGCTGACGCTAGCCGGCACTAAGACCTAGCGCTGTAGCTCTTATCTCCACCTCAATTTTTTTGCTCCCAGTCACTGACTGCGTTCTGACTTTATGCGAACCTTACCGCACATTTTTTCGCGATTATAATTACTGAACTCATTCGTTACAGTAGTTCCCTCTCCCGTGCCGTGGTGCCAGACCAGGTCTTTGTCCAATAGAATTGCCCCTCCCGCCCACGTGTGAAGTTACCAGCCTTTTCGACCTCGAAGCCGGCCACCATGTTGTGTGAGTGTCAGTGCACCAGACAGCCATGTAGATGAATCGGTTGCTGGAGCCGATCGAGCTTATTTTCTCTGTGGCTGTTGCTTGTTCTGTTTAACCGTTCTCAGCTGTTGCCCCCGTGCCTCCTGTGCTACTGGACAAACACTCGACACAGTCAGTGCCCAGCCAATGGCCGCCGCGTCAAACACCCCGTGGTTGGACGTACGCTGTGCATGATACTGACGATCTATCAATCATTAACAAATTTGGCACTATCATCCTTTTAGCTGCCGCTGTTTCCGCTCCTTGCCAAGGTCATCAAGCCCTTTAAGAAGAAGCTTGGCCTAGGCTTGGATAGCTAAGCTTTTTCTTTTCTTCTTCGCCCCGGGGACAATACTCGAGTGTCGACGTCACTGCCGGCGTTGAGCAGAGGAATACGAATACTCGAGTCGACGAGAGCCGGCTCTGTTCAGGAACAGAAACAGCATATCAGACTTGAAGAAATGGCCTACCAACAACAGGAGCAGCATCAGGAGGGTCCCGTTGTGGACTATGGCCCAGCAGCGCCCCATGGCCCTGATGTGGATGGAACGCACCCGACGCTGGTCAACCCCGACTTTGGCATGACTCCGGCTGAGAAGAACGTGTTTGATTTCCTGCTCAAGCCAGACGACAGCTACGACGAGAATGGCACCTACTGGGCGGATTTGCCGCTGTGGAAGCGGATCAGCTTCGTCAGCAAGGTCGACCGAAAGGAGGCGGCAGAGGAGTGGAAGTGGTTCTGGGAAATGTTCAAGAACGACCCTCTTTCGCCCATTGGTTATTACATGCGCAACATGGTCATTCCTGGCGCTGGCCTCGGTCTCGAAGGCTATGTCTTGTTCTCCATCGGCAACGTCAAGCCTCTCTTCCAGGCCGCCTTCCCCGCCTGCTGGAAGAAGGAGGAGATCTGCAGTGCCACCTGGATTGCCGCCGTTGAGTACCTCGAAATTTGCGGTATTATTGTTGGTCAGATCCTCGTCGGTTTCATCGGTGACTGGGTCGGCCGTCGATGGGGTCTCATTCAAGATGCCGCCATCATGTTTATCGGTCTTCTCATGTTGACTGCCTCCTGGGGTGTTACTCAGAATGGCTGGGTCATTTGCTACGTCTGGTCTCTCTTCTTCTACGGCATTGGCGTTGGCGGAGAGTATCCCATGACTGCTACCTCTGGCATGGAGAATGCTGTTGGTTCCGGCAAGATCTCGACCAAGGACGACCGTCTGCACAGAGGCCGCAAAGTGACCAGTGCCTTTTTGATGCAGGGCTGGGGTCAGTTCTTCAACCAGGTTCTGCTCATTCTCCTCCTGCTCATCTTCCACCATGGCTCTGGCAACCCCCCTTACTCCAAGGTTGCCGCTCAATGGACTTATCGTGTTTCGTTCGCCATCCCGGCCGTGGGCACCGCTTGGCTGATCTACTTCCGTACCTACAAGATGAAGTCGGCTGGCAAGCAGCTTGCTGTGGCCAAGGCCCGAAGCTCTGTCACCGGCTACGATTTTGAATCACTCAAGATCACCTTCACCCATTTCGGCGGTCGCATCCTTGCCACAGCAGGAACATGGTATATGAATGACGTCTTCTTCTATGGCAACAAGCTCTTCCAGAGCGAATTCATCTCCGTCATTCTTCCTGGCAACAAGTCCATCCTTCCTGGCTGGCTGTACAACTTGATCAACATTGGTGTGTCGCTGTGCGGCTACTACCTTGCCAGCTTCTTGATCGACAACAAGCTGTATGGCCGCAAACACATGATGACGCTTGGTTTCCTCATGGACTTTGTTTTCTTCGTTATCCCAGCCTTCCATTTCAAATATTACACTTGTGAGTGGTCTTGCTTTTTCCCGCTCTTGTTGTCTGGTGGCTAACAGGTTTTGCAACAGCGGTTGAGCACATCAAGGCTTTCCAGGCCATGTACTTTCTTTCGTCCTTCTTCAACCAGTTTGGTCCCAACTCGGTGACATTCATTGCTGCTGCCGAGGTGTATCCCACGGCTGTGCGTGCTACTGCCCATGGTTTCTCTGCTGCTGCTGGCAAGCTAGGTGCTCTCACTGCCGGTGTGTATCCTCTTTGACTCGGTATACTCTTGAAGCTTGCTGACCTATTCTGCCCCAGCCGTTCTCTACAACTACATCGACACCCAGACCAAGTTCTACGTTGTTCCATGGTTTGGTCTCGCTGGTGTCGTTCTCACCGTGATCTTCATGCCTGACACCACTGGTCTTGATCTCAAGGAGCAGGAACGCAGATGGTCATACATCCGTAAGTGCCCATCCCATCCCAAAACCCATTCCGTTCGACGTCGTTAACGCCCTTGCAGGATCCGGCAGAGACAGCGAATACCACGGCATTGCCATTCACTCAAAACACTTGTCTCTCTGGGAGAGAATATGTGGAGTCGGCAAGCATTACGACCCTGAGCTCGATTACAAGCAGAAGATTGAGGAGATGAGAGCCGAGTGGGAGCTGTTGAGTGAGTCCTTCCCGGCCGATGTTCCTCTCGAGTCTGGATATGCTGACAGAATGACAGTGCAACGCAAATATGACGAGAAGGCACGCCGTGCCTCTGTAGCCGACGCCTTTGATGATGAATTTGAGCCCGCGGCCCAGAACTACTTCCACCGCACCACCGCCCGCTCCCGTCCTCAAGTCCTAGAAAAGGAATTGGACGAGAAGGACCTGAAGGAGACCGAGGCCAACGGCAACGGCAACGGCGTCACTGCCGACCACTAGACCAAAAAACCAAAAAACTGCGGGCCCTCGCCTGTTGACCGGGGAAGAGTTTGCGACGGAGTAGGATAATAACGGAGCCTGGCTTCTGTACGCAAAACTTGTAGGTGCCCCTGTTTGGCGAGGTGCGTAGATACCTAATAAATCGCTTCTTAATAAAACTCCTTTCTCCTGTGTGTGGTAGCGGGATGTTTATCCGAGCCTTGTCGGTCTTGGCAAGGCTGGTCTCGGATCTGATTTCCGGTGCTTGGCGCTCCCTGCACGCCGCCGCCCATGTTCCCGACGCAGGCAGCAGATCTGCAGCTGCAGCGGCATTGCTCGTCTTTTTCTGCCGTCTGCGCTCCTCGTGCTCGACGCCTTGTCGTCTCTTGACAAGTGGCCGCCATGGCCTTTCCTGCCGGCCAAGCTTTGGACCCATTCCTGAAGGGCGACTCGAGCAAGAACATCAGGGGCATCTTACGTGTCACCATCCTGCTCACCATCGCTGCCGCTGCGGTGTCTGCCCGACTGTTCTCCGTTATCAGTGAGTGGCCAGTTCGGCCTGTTTGCACCCTCCTTGCACACATACTAACCGCCACTGCCCAGGATTCGAAAGCATCATCCACGAATTCGATCCCTGGTTCAACTTCCGAGCGACCAAGTACCTCGTTAAGCATGGCTTCTACTCCTTCTGGGACTGGTTTGATGACCGGACATGGCATCCTCTGGGCAGAGTCACCGGAGGCACTCTCTATCCCGGCCTCATGGTCACCTCGGGTGCCATCTACCACATCCTTCGAGCCCTCAGCCTCCCTGTCGATATTCGCAACATCTGTGTCCTGCTGGCCCCCGCCTTTTCCGGCCTGACCGCTCTGGCGATGTATCTCTTCACCTCGGAAATGTCATCCTCGCCCTCGGCCGGTCTGTTGGCCGCCTGCTTCATGGGAATCAGCCCGGGCTACATCTCCCGCTCGGTGGCTGGCAGCTATGACAACGAGGCCATCGCCATCTTCTTGCTCGTCTTCACCTTCTATCTGTGGATCAAGGCTGTCAAGGTCGGCTCAATCATGTGGGGGTCGTGGGCTGCCCTATTCTACGGGTACATGGTCTCTGCCTGGGGTGGCTATGTCTTCATTACCAACCTGATTCCGCTTCACGTCTTTATCCTCATTCTCATGGGTCGCTACAGCTCCAGGCTTTATGTTGCCTACACGACGTGGTATGCTCTTGGTACTCTGGCCAGCATGCAGGTTCCCTTTGTGGGTTTCCTGCCCATCCGGAGCAGTGACCACATGGCCGCTCTCGGCATTTTCGGCCTCATCCAGCTCGTTGGCTTCCTCAACTTCCTCAGGGGCCAACTGCCAGGAAAGCAGTTCCAGACGCTGTTGGTCGCAACAGGCTTTGGCTTGTTTGGCCTGGGCTTCGTTGGTCTCATTGTGCTGACCGTGTCCGGCACGATTGCGCCCTGGTCTGGCCGCTTCTACTCTCTGTGGGACACTGGCTATGCTAAGATTCACATCCCCATCATTGCCTCGGTCTCTGAGCATCAACCGACGGCCTGGCCCGCCTTCTTCTTCGACCTCAACTTCCTCATCTGGCTCTTCCCGGCCGGTGTGTACGCCTGCTTCCGAACTCTCAGAGACGAGCACGTTTTCGTTGTCATATATGCCGTGCTTGCTTCCTACTTTGCAGGCGTCATGGTCCGTTTGATGCTCACCCTGACGCCAGTGGTGTGCTGCGCTGCCGCCCTCGCACTCTCTCAGCTTCTCGATACCTATCTCTACCTTCCCTCTCCCTCGGCTGAAGAAGCAGATTCGAATGCGCCTGTCAAGCCAGCAAAAGCTTCTCTAGGGTCCAACGTAACCCTCAAATCGACCCGCAACCCCTTTGTCGGCATCTACTCGACGGTCTCCAAGTCTGTCGTCACCTCCATGACAACCGGCTTCCTCCTTCTCTTCGTTGCTCACTGCACCTGGGTCACCTCCAACGCATACTCGTCGCCCTCGGTTGTTCTCGCCTCCCGCCTTCCCGATGGCAGCCAGCACATCATTGACGACTATCGCGAAGCATACTACTGGCTCCGGCAGAACACCCCACAGGACGCCAAAATCATGTCCTGGTGGGACTATGGCTACCAGATTGGCGGTATGGCTGATCGGCCTACTCTTGTGGACAACAATACTTGGAATAACACCCACATTGCTACTGTTGGCAAGGCCATGTCAAGCCGTGAAGAAGTTTCGTATCCCATCCTCCGACAGCACGACGTCGATTATGTCCTCGTCGTTTTTGGTGGTCTTCTCGGATATTCTGGCGACGACATCAACAAGTTCCTCTGGATGGTCCGCATTGCCGAAGGCATCTGGCCCGAGGAGGTCAAGGAACGCGACTTTTTCACTGCCCGTGGCGAGTACCGCGTGGACGAGGAGGCCACGCCGACCATGAAGAACTCTCTGATGTAAGCAAGCAAGCCCTTGATTCTCCTGTTATAAGTTGCCTTGTTTTTTTGTTTTTTTTTTGCGCTAACATGGCATCTCCCGTCGCAGGTACAAAATGTCCTACCACAACTTCGCCTCGCTCTTCCCCTCGGGCCAGGCCACCGACCGCGTCCGGGGCGTGCGCATCCCGTCGACAAACACGGAACTCAACACGCTCGAGGAGGCCTTTACCTCGGAAAACTGGATCATCCGCATCTACAAGGTCAAGCCGCTCGACAATCTCGGCCGTGATCATGCCAGTGTCAGTGCCTTTGAAAAGGGGTTAAAGAAGAAGAGGAAATCTTCGGGTGGTGCTGGTGCTGGTGCTGGTTCTTCTGCCGGCCGCAAGCGAGGAGCCCGCATATTGCGAGAGGAATGAGCACGTCTTGTTATTCTTACTGTTAGATACAGCATTAAAAGAAAAAAAAGGGCAAGCAAGGAGAAAAAGTTTGGCTTTGAATGTGGTGGCTACTACGTACGTACTCTAGACAAACCTGGCTATTCTGGTATGTATAACATTAGAAAGGAATTCCGTCGTTACAGTGCGCATTTGTCGAGTCATCGTGAGAAGAAAATAGCACTGCAAGCAATTCATATGTATAGTCTGTAACTCGTATAACTCCCAGTTAAAGTGCTATAAACACTCTATTAAGGCTATGTGCAAGCTGCTATCTAAAGAATTACTTGTACAAAACATCTATGCTCAAGTTTCCCCTTGTAGTTTCGCTGGCAGTTTCGCTGGCGGAGGAGGAAGGCGGGTCTATCTCTCATGATATGATAATAGGTTTTTTTTCTTCATCGCATCATAAACTCATGAGTTGAAAGGGAGAGAGAGCGCGGCCTGCGAGTAATAAGCAGGTATGAATGGGTTGGATGGTTGCCGCACAATCGAGATTATTATAACTTCTGGTTGGTGTCCTGCCAATCAATATAATATTCATCTCCTGTGCATGAATGCTTCCGGTCGCTCGATATGGTGGTGTCAAGATAGGTAAAGTAAACGGCTCTCTCTCTCTCTCTCTATTCGTCTCGTCCAGATTTCTGTTCCGAAATGGCAGGTCCACTGGCAATCCCAACAGGGTTGGTGGTCCGGGGGAAGCTAGGTAGTTGGTTAATGACCTTGTCTATCGTCTGTACATTGTCGTCTCCGCCGCGTTGACTATTAAATCTCTCAACATTCTCCACGGTCAAGGCCAGAACCCCTTGATGGCTTGCATCCATGTCCGAGTAAAATGGCGACCGGAGTGTAGGAGCTGGACCAGGTTGGTTGTGGAGTGAGGCGAGCCGGCTCGCACTGGGCACACGTCCAATATGCTGTTCATCAGTCACAGACAGCAATTTTGCATCGCGCAGCAGCCGGGCCTTGTCCTCAGATTCCACCCGTCTGATCCCCCGTTCGGTGTCCACGTCGCACTGGCCGCTTGCATCTGCAGAAACACTCGACCATCGGACTGGTACCGGACTGCTTGAATTCGGCTGTGAAGGTGAGAGAGCGACCTTTGCCGTCAGTCTCGGTGTTGTCTCGGGGCCACTGCTCAACACGGCTGCAGCGTCGATTTCAGCACAGTCAGACGCTTCATCAGTGCTGGACAGGCTGAGGGGCAACTTATGACTGTGGACACCTTGGCCTATTCGGCCTTCACGCGGCCTGCGGACCCATTTCAGGATCATCTTCTCGAGCACCGCTCTCTGGACCGGTTTGGCCAGGTAATCGTCCATGCCTGCTCGTTCGCACTTTTCACGATCGCCTCGAATGGCCGAGGCGGTCATTGCCACAATCGGTATCCTCCTGATTGCCTCGATTTTGATGTATGGTTCACGGTGGCGCAGAAGATGCGTGGCGTGGTAGCCATCAAGGACTGGCATCTGCACATCCATCAAGATCAAGCTTGGGAGAGGGTAATCTTGGGCTTCAAGGGGATCGATATTGGGATTGGTTGCCTTCAAGAGATATTCCAAGGCCTCTTTACCATTCCACACGGCTGAAACGCCAAATTTGAGCGTCTTCAAGAAGTTTATCGCAATTTTCTGGTTGATATGGTTATCTAGACAAAGCAACATTAGCGACGGGAGTATAACAATACTGGGGCTGACTACCTTCAACCACAAGGACATGGACACTCTCCCTAGAAATCTCAACTTCGGCCGGTTCAGACAGCAGAGAATCTGGTGGTGTGGAATAGACGGGGCTACCGAGACCTTTGGCGGATACGGCCAGAGGCAAAGCCTTTCGTACAGCTCGTCTGTCGAGGGTGGAAGAAGTGCCAACAGAAAGAGATCGCTCCGAGTGCAGGCGGTCCGGGTAAGTGCATGCCTCGACCAAGGGAGCGGCCATGAGTCCCAAGGGGAAGTCGGGCTTCTTGAAGGGGATAGTGAATCGTGCAGTAGTGCCACAGCCCAGCTTCGACTCTATGGTGATGTCGCCCTTCATCAAGTTTACCAGATTCTGGCTGATGACAAGTCCCAAGCCAGTGCCGCCAAATCGACGGGCAGTGGACGAGTCTGCTTGGCTGAACGGTTTGAACAGTCGACGCTTGACGTCCTCGTCAATGCCGATCCCGGTATCTTCGACAGTAAATTCAATCGTTTTGGAGTCGCTGGTCTCTGAAGCGACCCTGGCCATCAGTTTGACATGGCCAGAATTGGCAAACTTGATGGAATTCGTGAGCAGATTGGATAGAATCTGGCGCACTCGACCGGGATCACCGAGGAGGAGATCGGAGGCGCCCAGCTGGACGTCGCTGCTGAAGAGCAGATTCTTTCTCGAGGCTGCATACGACAGCATCTTGGTAACATCAGTCAGCACAACGCCGAGACTGAAGCGAACCTCCTCGATCAGCATCTTGCCCGACTCAATCTTGCTGAAATCGAGAATGTCGTTGATGACGGTCAAGAGGCAAGTGGCAGATCGCTGAATGTTCTGCGCAAACTCGTTCTGCTCTTCCGTCAAGGGACTGTCCAGAAGCAGCTCCGTCATGCCGAGGACGCCGGCGATGGGGGTTCTGATCTCATGCGACATATTGGCCAGGAAGTTGCTCTTCATCTTGTTGGCCTCTTTGGCCGCCCTCTCGTTGGCCAGCAACTGAATATTCTCCTGCTCCTTCATCCTGAGCTGGGTGACCTCGATGGTGATGGCGACGACACCCTCGATCTGAGCGGAGCCACTGACCGAGTCCCTGCCGCCGCCCTTGCCATTCAGCGGCACTATCTTGGAGCGAAAGAAACGATCGCCATCCTGAAATTCGCACAGCTGCAAGACAGACTCTCCGGCGAGGACAATTCTGACTGCCTGTGGGATCAGGTCGGCGAAGTTCCCTCCCCTAGGAGGAGGAGCGGGCGTGATATCTGACAGCGGCTTTTCAAACACATTCATCCCCTTATGCTGCGAATCCCAAGGACCAAAGGCTGCACCCTCCAAGAAGGTCAAGATGCCGTCCCTGTTGACAACCCACATATTCATCTGGGTCAAATGGAGTGCGTCAACCAACTGGCGCCTCGTCAGTTCAGCGTTTTCTCGCGCATCAACAATATCTTGGATGTCGGTGCTCGAGCCAAACCACTTGAGAATCTTGCCAGTTTTGCTGTCACGCAGGGGCATGGCTCGAGCCAGCATCCATCTGTACTCGCCGTCGTGTCTCCGACAGCGGTGCTCGGTATTGTAGGTGTCGCCTGTGACGAGTGAATGCTGCCATCGCTCGATTGCCTCTGTGAGGTCGTCTGGATGGATTGGAACTCTCCAGCCCAGACCGAGCGAGTTGTGGGGATTGAGTCGGGTGTAGTCGTACCATCGTTGGGAGAAGTAGTCGTGGTAACCGTCAGGGCTGGCCGTCCAGAGCATCTGCGGCATTATGTCGCAGACTATGGAGAACTGCTGCTCATTTTCGGCTGTTTGTGTAGCAAGCATGTCGACGTATTCGGTCACGTCCTTGAACGCAATGAGGCCGGCAAAAAAGTCGCCAGTCTTTTCGTCAAAGACGGGATGGCCACTAACATCATATCTTGATCGCTTGCCCGTTTGCTCGTTGATAAGACCAATATGCCACTTGGTGAAGGCCTTCTGTGTCCGGCAGAGTGAGATGATGGGATTGTCGATGTCTTCTAGTTGCCTGGAGAAATCTGTTGCCCATGGCTTGAATCTTGACATGAAGTCGTAACAGTCGTCAGACGTCGGGTCGGCGCTGACAGCCAACAGCTGGCGGGCGGCAGGATTTGGAAAGACTACGCTCTCGTCTTTCCACATGGCCAGGACGGGGATCTCCATGGCACTCAACATGGCATCTTTCATCCTTGTCACCTTTTGCAGGTCAGTCGTCATTGCAGCTGGAGGCGGGCACCTGGACGGCAGTCTGGGGGCAAGCGGAAGCATGGCAACACTGCTCGTTGGCGTCACGTCCGAGGGCGAGCCTGACAACGAGCTCGGCGTAGAGGTTGGCGTTTGTGGATAGGACGATGCCGGCGACTTGGGCCATGGCGCCGACCTTGCTCTTGCCACCACACGAGAATGTGAGGCCTGGCCGAGCTGACTCGGAGCCAGTGGCGTGAAGGAGAGGGTGAAGAATCGCTGACCGTCTTGAGCCCAGATGCTGACGACCATGCGGCAGGTGTGTTGGCCGCCGTTGCTTCCTGGGCTGTTCTGGCTGTCCACCTGGGGCTTGTGATGTAGATGAGAGGATGAGACTATGACATCTACCGCGGTGTCAAGAATGAGGCTCTTATTCCGATGCGCAGATCGGCCGCTGGTCTTTTGCTCGTCCAGTTCGTGGGCGGTTTGTGGCACGCTATCGCAGCCGTGCTCCTCGGCCCCGTCGACCAGGTTGTCGAGGAGCTTTTCCCAGCTGACCCATACCCTAGCACCGTCCGAGATCATGTCGATGCCGATCTGTGATAATGTCTGGCCCTTCAGGAGGTCTGTAACCGACTCGTAGACCCCATCGGTCTCGGCTGCGATGTTGCGAAGCCCGAGCAGCCTGCCCATGGCCTCATTGGCCAGCACGACCGTCTTGAGTGATGACAAGACCAGCACCGGGGTGGGCAGGTACTGGACGACGGCGAGGGCGACGTCGGCAGCCGCGGGCAGTGGAGGGATATCGATGTGCAGCGAAGGATTGGACACACTCGGCTTCTGGCGTCTGCTCCCATTGGGCTGTGCAAGAGACTCGGGGCTGGCGGCATTGTTGACGTCGGAGAGGCTCTGCTTCAGAGAGGTGTATTCTTGCCATGGAAGTGGATTGGGGGCAGCTTTCAGCTCGTCGCAGTCTCCCACAGCTGCATGGGATGGCCGCGGAGCTGACATGGTTGGGCCGGCGATTTGTCGACTGCTTGCTGGGAGAGACTCGCTCATGGAGCGGGGCAGGTCATGGCGGTGTCCTGCCCGGGATCGAAGGCGCCAAACCAGCGGGAGGAGGAGAGAAGAGGGAAGCGGGACCGAGACAACGGCAGCAACAGGAGCAAAGAGAGGAACGAGGCAGGCAGATAGACCTCATGCATTGACTCACTGTGGAAGAGAGATAGACCTCGTGGACTGACTCACTGTGGAAGAGATGAACGAGGCAGGCAGATAGACCTCGTGTATTGACTCACTGTGGAAGGTCTGGTTGCAGCCAGACAGCATGGAAGTGGCCGAGAAGCAGCAAATACACCCAATCGAGCAAATCCAGCAAATCCAGCAAATCCATCATGATGACCTGCGCCTGCTCCTGCACCTGCTCCTGCACTTTGGCCTTTGGGTTCAGTAGCGGGGCCTTGTAATTGGAACATTGGTGCGTTAAACTCGTGCGGTCTGGACAAGGAAGACTTTAAGCCCATTTCCACACAATTTCCTGGGTCGCGCTTACCAATCCCGTTCCTGCTCGCACGAGAAAACCCCCGAATCCGGTACGACCCGGGCCCCACGCACTGCCAAATCACCGTATTGCTCAGACGGCCCTTCAATCCCTTCAAATCAGCAGCAGACGAGGCTTGTGTGACTTTGTATCCATGGCAGGCCTGTCAGAGTCAAATGTCCCAATCCACATGACCTTCTGGCATATCTGGCCAGAGCATTGCGCCGTGACACTGTCCCCTCACCCCCACCAAGGCAAGCAAGACCGACCATGTCACGACAGGAGCAATTTCTCATCTGGAAGAGCAAGAGCGTTTGCATGCTCTGGTCGCCGGCTTCGTCAACTTTTTGGTTGTCGGGCTGTCCGGCCTTCCGGCTGTCCGGCTGTCCGGCTGCAGCCACAGCACATGTCCACGACCCATGCTCTGGTCACTGTCAAGGTTTAATGATTGTGGTCGATGGAACATTCGAGTTTGGGGGGCGTTTCAAACATGATAAACATGCCAAGCTATTCTGACAAATAGATTATCTAATTGACTCAAAAATAAATGGGATTTTCATACGCGCCTAGACGCGTCTACCGCGCGGAAACACGCACCAGACAGCAAAGCCGGCATGAAAGTGACAGATTTGTGCTGATTCATTCTGATCATTCCTTCTTGTGGCCATACTATTCCAGTCGCCATGTCTAGTTTCTTCTCCAACCGAGCCCGGGCGGAAGCGGCCAGAGAAGCAGCGGCATCGTCGTCGAGCCGGAAAGCAGCCGTCAGCGAGGCTGCACCACGTCTGCAGCCGTGGGTGGAGAAGGTCAGTGCAAAAGCAAAATGGCAGTGACCCAGATGGCAGGGTCATTCTCTCTGACACCGGTAGTAGTATCGACCACGAGATCTCTCTGAAGTGCGAGCGCAGGAGCATGCAACAAATACACTGCGGCGGATGGTCAACGCCTCCAATCTGCCACATCTTCTCCTGTACGGCCCTCCCGGTACGGGCAAGACCTCGACCATCCTCGCCCTATCACGCGAACTCTTTGGCCCCGAACTATTCTCCAACCGCGTGCTCGAGCTCAATGCCTCGGACGAGCGAGGCCTGTCCGTTATCCGCGAGCGGGTCAAGACTTTTGCAGTACGGATCAATCGCTCGTTCAAGCCAGGACAGGGAGACTGACAAGCAACCAGCAACAAGCGCTTATTAATGCCCCCGCCAGCGCCTCCTACCGCGAACGCTACCCCTGTCCGCCGTTCAAGATCATCATTCTGGACGAGGCAGACTCTCTCACACAGGATGCTCAGTCTGCTCTCCGTCGGACAATGGAGATCTACAGCAAGATCACCCGCTTCTGTCTGTGCTGCAACTATGTGTCCCGAATCATCGACCCGGTGGCGAGTCGGTGCTCCAAGTTCCGCTTCAAGGCATTGGAGGGCGGTCAAGCAAAAGAACGGATAGAGGAAATCCTGGCCAAGGAGAACGTACCTTACGAGGACGGGGTGGTAGAGCGAGCACTGTCTGTTTCCGATGGCGACTTGCGACGAGCCATAAACCTCCTCCAGAGTGCCTCTCGGCTCGTTGGTTCCCATGCCAGTGCAGCCAATGGCTCTGCCTCGAAAAGATCCAAAAAGAAGATCGTGACAGATGATGGAGACGAAGACATGTCTGATGCGCCGCCGCCACCGGTGCTCACACAGATCAAGAAGAGCGATATCGATGAGATTGCCGGCATCTTCCCGCCCGGCCTCGCAGACAGCCTGATTGCAGCCTTACGCACGAACAAATACAGAGCAATAATTGACGAGGTGTCAGACATCACCGCGTCGGGATATTCGGCCAACGAGGTACTGCTGAGCCTGTACAACAAGCTCATTTACGACGACATGATTGCAAACGAGAAGAGATACCAATTGACCGCCATATTTAGTGAGACGGACAAGCGGCTGGTGGACGGTGTTGACGAGCAATTGTGCATGCTGGACATGTCTTTGCAGATTGCAGGAGTACTCAAGTGAACAGCCATCCGAGGACGGTGGGAAGAGAACGGAAGCCATTGTTGTATCGATGACGACTCGACTTAAAAGACCTGCCCCAGCCTACGAACGGCGAAATGAAGAGATGTAGCTAGGCAGCTAGGAAGCATTTCTGTCCGGCCAGTGATAGCTTGCTACGCCGCAGCACCAGAATGTCGCAGGAACAGCCCGCGGTTTCCAACCAAAGCGGTGACTGTGAGGGTGGCGTTAGCCAGAGCATGACTATGATGCCTGGTACATCAGACGGTCAAGTCGTTGCTATCTAGTAACAGTGACCAAGGACATTAGTCTTATCTATACTGTGTACTAATCTGCGTAATTCTGATACGTGTTACGGTACAAAAGTACAGGCATTTCCACCAAGATTTCTCTTTTTTTGTTCGGAATCTTCTATTTCTCATCAACCATGACCCAACTCTCCTCGCCCTTCGATCTGAGCAAAGATGAAATCAAGACACTAGCAAAGCTTGCCATTGGAGCCAAACAAAAGGCCTACTGTAAGTACCAAGTTCACAGCCTGTTTTCTTTTGTTTATACTTCCCCCTTACACCACCCATCACCGAAACTCAGTGTTTTTCTTTTCTTTTTACACCCAATTGTTTTTTTTCTTATTCTCTATCTCTCCGAGTTCTGCAAAGGAAAAAAGGCCCGTATTCGTCCTTCCCCGTCGGAGCATCGGTCCTCCTGTCCACGGGAAGCTACTCGACCGGCGCCAACGTCGAAATTGCTTCTACCCCGGTCGGCATCTGCGCCGAACGCTGCGCGCTCGCGCCCATCGTTGCCTCCGTCACCCGCCACTTTCCCCCCGATCCTGCGCATGCCAACATCCCCGTTGTCCGCGGCCTGGCCGTCGCCACCAACATTGACCCGCCCGCCAGCCCGTGCGGCATGTGCCGCCAGTTCATGAGGGAGTTCTTGGACAAGGATGTCAAGGTCTGGATGTATGGCAAGTATGGCTTTGTCGAGGACGATGACCACGATACTCAAGCAAAGATCGTCAATGCCAGCGGTAGCAGCAGCAGCGGCGGCAAAGAGAGGGCCAACGGCGCAATTGTCTTGACCATGGACGAGCTCTTGCCCATGAGTTTCGGGCCCAATGATATGCAGAGAAATGAGCAGAAGGTGAGATGGTGTTTTCTTGATTTCCTCCCCCCCTGCTTTGCTTAATAATAAGGGTGTCACTCGCTAATTGGATTCTTGGTTTTTGATTTTCTTCTATTCAGGCGACATCGACGTTTTGATGAATAGAAATTTACAGTGCGAGTCACAATGCGACCCAAGCATTAGGGAGGAGGAAAAATAAATCCCAGGCGTGGTCTGGGATTGCTCAACCCGTTAGAGAAAATTCATGAGTCTGATAGGCCGTCGGTCTCCCACGATCAAGCCATCTCGGAGCTTGATGGAGCCGGTGAAATGTGGGCGTTCGGGCTTTTACTGCATGGTTTAGGTGGTTGCAACTGTGCTCTTTGTGTGTGGGTGTGTGGCTCCCTTCATGTGCATCTGTCTCACGGCCGTTGCCCGGAATAATAATATATTGCCGGTGCACTCACTCTCGACCTGTCGCATTTCCTATTAGAGAAAAGGGAGGACAAGCTTTGTCCAACAAGAGACTGCACACTTTATACAGAGTTGAGAGACCCGAGCTCGATATTGCTGTGTGATGCAGGGGGACTAAGGGAGGCAATGATTTGCTTGATGCCAAGAAGTTATATCACTCGGAAAAAGTCAGTTACGACCTTGGCTCTGACATTGCAGGGTCTCCAATCTCTGGATAGTTAACTGTCAGTGTGTCAGTAGATACCATCAGGCCGCATATTTGGAATGTGCCGCGATGTGACTTGGGGAAAAGAATGGTGCGGAGATTGCTGTTTGTCAACTTGAATGTCATGCACAATCTCGTGCCATGTGTGGGAGATCACGTTGACATGACCTGAAGCACATTGGTTCGCTTAGACGGCATTACCAAAATTAACACCCACACCAAGCCGTATAGCCCAAGGCAACTTGTACTTGGGCCCTAATAATAAAACCCGAATACGAGCCAGAGGCCTTATCTGGCAAATTGACTGACATACAGGACCATGTCAAGGACTCTCGAAGCTTCACCAGTGTAAAGCTTGGTGCAAACAGGGTAACTTGGCGAGGCTTCATCTTTCTGAGGAGAGCTCGTTGGGGCTTCAGAATCTGTCCAGTATCCTGTAATTGCGACGAGTCGCAGTCTTGCAGTGGCTGTGTGGGATTTGTTTGTTCTCTGTACCTACCTGTATGTCTCCCATGTCTCAGTTTGGTTGCTACTAATATGCCGCATTTCAGACCACTTTGGTCACATGGGATGCAAACTGCCGCCTGTGGCCCTCAGGTTGATAGCCAAGAAGGCTTCGGGGGTCCTTACAGTAGTCCCTATCTCGGAGTTGTTATCATTCGCTGTTATTTTTGGTTCCGCTTTCTTTGACAGATAACCCCAATACCTAACTAAATCCAGGAAGATGGATATTCATTGTTTCAGGACTCGAGGGGGCACGGCGAATATCAGTCAAGGCATGGACAATAATCGGGACTGACCCGTTTGGCTTCCGGGCGATACGTTGCACTGCCCTTTGCTTGGAGCAGTTCAACTGTCATTTGGTTTTGTGTGTGTGGTGACTTCATAGCTTAAAAATATACGGAGCCAAGCCTCGTGGGCCCCGCGCCCTAGCAATTTAACTTTCGGCTGGGGCTAAAATCACTAAACCTAACCCAGGTTAGCCCCTCAAAGCTTTCTTGGCATAAGCCTGACTACACACAGGTGGTTTGATCCCTTTTGCAGACCAGTTAGCCTCACAAGATACAACTGTTGGTCCACACTGTGCTCAGCCGATCACCGGCTGTGGAGTGAGCTGTTAGCTCCTGACTAGGGTCATGATGAGGATCTTTGTGTGAACATGGCAACCCCGCCCTTGAGGTATAAGAAGAGTCTCCCTCCCTTCGCTCAGGTGCTCCTACTTCTCTCTCTCCATCAAGCATACTCGAAGAGCTAATTGCAGACACTTACTGGTCTTTCTCCCCGCGAAATACAAGACCCATTGACTGAAGCAATCATGAAGAGCTTTGCCATCCTTGCCCTTGCTGTCAGTGCTCTCGCCTACCCAGGTGAAGTGCTTCGCAAACGGAAGTTGACAGAGAAAGAGTAAGCAGCCCTTGCAATGCTTGAGATTCCGCTCATAGCTCACCTTTTCTTCCTAGCCTCGACCCCAGGACTGGCTGCCCAAGGGACCTTCCTGCTGGTGAATTCGAGTTCCCCCACTACATCACGCAAATCTCCCAGAGCGAGCCTGATAAGGCGTTTGGCCCGCAATACAACGGCGTCTTCAGCCCCAATGACATTGGATCCATCTTCAGCTTCGACATTCCTGCCTCTCGCGCCGATGCAAACTGCACTCTGGAGTTCCTCTTCCCGCTCAAGAGCCAACTGACCACCTCCGACTTTGAAATCTCCGGTGGCGGCTCCTTCTTCTTCACCGGCTACAACCCAGGTTCGTGCCCCGATCAGTCTACCACCTGGAACAACCAGCCCGCTCCCGGCCCGTTCCCGGCTTTCCCACCCATCCACATGGAGCCTGGGAATGCATACACGATCGATGTTGGTCCATGCTTTGTCGGCGCTGGCTCATGCGTTGCCGGCCTGACAACCACCAATGACACCAACTTCTGGTTCTTCCAAGACTCTGGAAGCTGTCCTATCGGTATCTACACCTCCTACAGCTACGGTCTTCCGCCGCGGGCTTTCCCATGAAAGGAAAGCCAAGCGGGTGCATGCAATGATGGATGACTCGAAAAGAAAAAGAAGAAGAAAAGCCATGAATTGTTAACGAGCGACTAATCTCTGTATTCTCAATGTTCAGCTGCGCAAGGGCAGCAAAATGATAGTTTCTGTCTTCCATAATAGTAACAAACCAAACTATCACCCCTCACCCCCTTTCGATCGCCTCTATACGAACTGTAGTTCAGCCTTCTGCGTCACCATGCGTGTGAAATGCATTGCCAATCACTCCAATCTTAACTCAAATTAACTTAATTTGCCAAAAGCTTTTTCTTCTTTTCTTCGGCCCTCACTAATTAGTAATTACCCCACCATTCCTTCCTTCGCGCCCGCGGCGGCAATCTCTCCTTCCCCCACCACATCTCATAATACAGCTGTATACATGCACCCTTTGGAAGAATTGCTAACCCTGAAACCCTTGCAATTACCTGAGGCATTGTACCTTACAGAGCAGGAATGTTATTCATTCATTACCAGTATCATTAGGTTTTATACTGCAATTATCATTGATTGATTGGTATCTCTTCTTCTTTTCCCCCGCGCGCCAAAGCACCCTGCTGCCACTGTCTAACGAATTTCCGATGCGTGCTCTTTTTCTTTTCGTTTCTTTTTTTGCGCTTCAAGAGTTAGAACGATTTACAAAAGGGGAGAACAAAAAAGGAAATTAGGCTTTCGACGGTTTTTATACATATAAGGGGAAAAGTCAAAAAGTGCATTCAAGAAGGGGGGGCAACATGAAGTATTGCTACAGGGTGGATTGGAGCCATGAAAAGAAAATCAGGAGCAAGATAGACCCCCCCCCCCTCTGGCCTTGGGACCCTTGCAAGGGGCAATCAAGTGAATGATGAGATATTGACAGCATGCAAAAAAGAAGCCTCTCCCCAAGGAAAGAGTGGGAAAAGTCAGGCCGAATGCTGACCAACATCACCATGAGTATTGAATAAGGGAGAATATTATTTCTCATTTACTCCAAGGGCAACCTGTTCACTGGTAATGATTTGCACCAAAGCTACTAGCAAGTCATTAGAATAGGATACAAGTGTATGAGAATTCACAGACAGTGGGTAATGAACCATACCTGATCTATCCAGACAAGACTGGCAAAAGAAAAGATAAAGGTCTGGTTTGGCAGTGCAGTGGCTAGGCACACAGCATCTGTATTCATCTTTGTTTCTTGACAAGCCCAAGCAGCTTCTTGCGTCGTTCTTCCTTCTCGCGCTTGAGCTGATTCTCCAGTGCCAATTCTCTCGCGTCGTCTTCCCTGGCTGCTCTCAATGCCAACTCTTCCTCGTCCTCCACATCATCGAAACCAGCCTCCATCGCGGATGAACCTTCAGAGCCATAGCCATCGTCGTCATCATCGAGAATATCATCTTCGTCATCTTCTTCATCAGTGCCCAGATATTCATCATAGCGAGACTTGCGCGAAGCAGACTTCTGTTGCCGAGATTGAGATGCGCCGCCCAACCCCATTGTTCCCCTGTAAGCAGGTTTTTCGGCAGCTTTCACCCTGGCGGATGCCACTGTATCGCTCTTTGCTGGGCTAATGCCACCTCTGCCGACCACTTTCTCCTCCTTTTTGAGCGCGGCAGCAGGTTTCAAGGCCTTGTTGGACTTGTTCTGCCCTGCCTTCCGCTTTTCTGCTAGCCGGGACATCCGCTCTTTCTTGGTTTCTTGGTGTCTGATTATCCCCACTTGACTGTTTGCGCGCTGTTCTGCAGACTGTTTCGCACGTGCCATCATCTCTGCATATGAGCCCTTTTTCGGCGGATTCGAGGTCGCTGTTGGATTGACTGCGACAGGTTTCAACGTCTGAGGAGCGGGAGACTTGGCTTTGGATGTTGACTGTGGGGCAGGTGACTTTGGGAGCGCTGCCTTCCCAGAGAGGGAAGCGCCTCCTCGTGGAGGTATTGCCGCGATAGGCGTTGTCGATCTGCTAGTCTTTGCGCCACCCCGGAAGCCATCGTCTTCGGCCTTGCGTTTAATACCAGCCGACGCACCGCTTGCGCCCAGACGGGGGATGTTCTTCGAACTGTTGGTGGCTGCAGGTGCAGACTCGGAAGGTACCAGCCTATTCGAGGGCTTCTGCGGGGGTGGGGGTGGAGGCGGAGGCGCTCTGTCACCTCCAATTGAGTTGACAATACTTTCCAGAAAGCTCATCGTTGGGGAAAGTGAGGTAGAAGATGAGAAAGACAAATCGTGTTCACTACCTCTGATGGTTTGTGAATAGTTTGGAGAGCATGCTGTCCTACCACCTAGATTAGTGGCAAGAGTCACTGTAACAATAAGAAACTAGGCAGGTTATTGTGCCATCACAGGATGAACAAAGAAACCTCGGTGTTTTATCTGAGTTAGTCCCAGGTTGAGTTAGGGATCAACCAAATTTAAAGGCAACAACATTATGATCTTGGCAGTGATGTCAAGTACACACCACGTGACACTGACCACGTGACCGTCCAGACTGATTCCACACAGAAACTTCCAGACTGTAACTTACGTTCAGTATAGAGACAGAGATGAGTTCAACTTCTATTTTTGACACAGATTCTCAACTGTCTTTCCAAGGTAAGACGATGTAAATTGACAACACTCAGCGCATCGCGACTTTCAAAGGGGCATGGGCTCCGCAAGAATGAGAACAATGCCTCTGGGTTTCCTTTGTTCTCATCTCCTTGTGTTCGCGAAGCCTCATTCACTCGGCTCATTGATGCTATTTCTTATTGAGGGCATCTTACAATGTCTCTTTATCTGCTCTCACCTTCCTCTTTCTCTTCCCATAGTTTGACAACCCTTATCTTCCTGACTCTAACTCCAAAGCATTCTGCTATCTATTTATATTGCCTCTCACATCATGCCTCCAAAGAAAGCAGCTCGGCCGGCGGCTGCGAAAAACTCCCGTTCAAAATCCTCGGCCAACGGCTCAGCGGCCACGGGAGCTGCCAAGAAGAGGAAGCATGGCGGCAGTGAGACCGCCAGCAATGCCAAGCGCAGTTGGTCTGCCCAGAGCGCTGGTCGTTCTGTTGGCAAGCCCAAGGCCCCTACTCCCATCCAAGGAGTCAACAAGAGAAAGACGAAGAGCAAACCTATTATCAACAAGGCGCTCACCCAATGCCTCAATGTATATGTATTTGGCGCCGGTGAGATGGGGGAGCTCGGCCTCGGGCGAGCCCAAGCCCAAGCCCAGGTCAAGCGGCCTCGTCTTAATCCGCTCCTGGATGCTGACAAGGTCGGCGTCGTGAGCCTCGCAGTTGGTGGCATGCACTCTGCCGCCCTGACTTGCGACAATATCATCCTGACTTGGGGCGTCAACGATGATGGTGCTCTTGGCCGCAATACTGATGAGGTCGATGACGGTGATATCGATTCAGACACCGGCCTCAACTTCAATGAATCGACTCCCAGCCCCGTCGACACCGCTGGCCTTCCCGCCGACATTGTCTGGACCCAGCTCGCCTGCACTGACTGTGCCACTTTCGCTCTCACTGAAAAGGGCGATGTCTACGGTTGGGGCACCTTTCGGGTATGTGTAGATCTCTGTCTCTACTAACTTGCTAACTCTTCTGCAGGGCAACGAGGGCACCATGGGGTTTGATCCGCTACACGAGAAGCAGACTCGCCCTGTCCAACTTCCTCGCCTAAGCAACATTGTTCAGCTCGCCACTGGTTCAAACCATGTTCTCGCTCTCTCTAATAAAGGCCAAGTGTACGCCTGGGGCGCGGGACAACAGAATCAACTCGGTCGTCGTATCCTTGAGCGCAGAAAGCTAAATGGGCTTGTACCTGCTCGCGTTGGCCTTCCGAAGAACGTCGGTCTCGTCGGTGCTGGCTCCTACAATTCCTTTGCAGTCACCGAGAGCGGCAAAGTCTACTCTTGGGGATTGAATAGCTACGGTGAGACTGGCATTGCAGCACAAATCGGCGATGGAGGAGAATCAGATGTCCCCCAACCCACCATTGTCGACTCCCTTCACCCATTCGACAGAATCACCAATATTCATGGAGGTTCACACCACACCCTTGCAGTGACTATTAAGGGCGACTTGCTTGTCTGGGGTCGTCTGGACGGATATCAGCTTGGTCTGCAGCTTTCGAGCTTGCCTGAAGAAGACGTCATTCGCGATTCGGCAGGTAATCTACGGATCCTCAAGAATCCGACACCGATTCCGAACATTGATGCAGTCTACGCATCTGCTGGCTCTGATCACTCTGTCGCCGTTGCAAGAGATGGCAAAGCATATGCTTGGGGCTTCAGTGAGAACTACCAGACAGGCCTAGGCACGAAGAAGGACGTGGAATTGGCCACTCAAATCGATAAACATGGCCAGGGCGTCAGTGTCAGCAAACCACCATCAAATGACCATGACAACAACGATGCCTCGGATGAAGAAGACAGCATTGTGCCTGCACCCACTGTCCAGAATGACCAAGATGGAATTGCAGAGAAGAAGATAGTCTGGGCTGGTTGTGGTGGTCAATTCAGCATTCTTGCCGGGCTTGCAATTGCCAAGACCACCAATTTGGATGGAGGGAACGGCCATGCTTAAGAAATGCCACCAGTTAGGGTCTTGTTGGGGTTCCGTTTGGAGATTCCATCCAGTATGGTATGGCTTTGTGGTGTCATTTTGGAGGTAAGTAGTATGGAAGGCAAACTGCTGGCAGTTGCATTTTCTGCGAGCTCTATGAATCGGACAAGGTTGCCAGTTGAAGTAACATTGGGCACACACAAGAATGCCAAACTGCAATTGATAGTCTCAGTTGACCGGTGCCTGGTGTATCTTCTTCATAAGAGAAGCCGTCGAATATAAATTTTGGTGGTTATTCTCGTAAGTACGTGTATTGTAATTTACCACTTCTTGGCGAACTTTCTCTTTCAGGCAGACCCACAATTTTGGTAATCCCACAACTGCGAAAGTATCAGAACTCTTCTACGATTCTTGTCCAACACTACAAGAACTTGAAGTTTCAGTCTCCGCTCAACTTGCGGTTAAATTGATTGTCTCTCTAGTTCGCCCATATCAATCCGTCAGTAAGGCTCAAATATGTGACAGGAAGCGCAGGACTGACCATGCCAAAGTCATCTCAAAATGAAGCACCTCGCTGCCTACCTCCTCCTTGGACTTGCCGGGAACACCAGCCCTTCCGCGGCCAATGTCACCGAGGTTCTCAGCTCTGTTGGTATCGATGCCGATGAGGACCGCGTCGCCCAGCTCCTCAAGGAGCTCGATGGCAAGGACATCAATGAGGTTGGTACTCTGATCAACCAAAGAGAATTATATGACTGACAGCCACGCAGCTGATCCAAGCCGGCTCTGAGAAACTCGCATCCGTCCCCACTGGCGGTGCTGGCGGTGCTGCTCCTGCTGCAGGTGGTGCCGCTGCTGGAGGTGCCGCTGCCGCTGCCGAAGAGGAGAAGGCTGAGGAGAAGGAGGAGGAGAAGGAGGAGTCGGACGACGACATGGGCTTCGGGCTGTTCGACTAAGCGTGCATCTCTTCCACACCAACTCTGGCACTAGATACCCTACGGCGCCTTTGTTTGCCAAACCGACACTTTCGAACAGCCATGTGTGTGATCGAAAGAAGGCATTGAACTCTACCACCATACAAGGATTCGGAAGTTAGACAAAATCATACTGTTCGCCTACAGAGCGATGTGCCTCCCTCAACTGTGTGACAATTTATATCCTGACCTTTTGATGTTGATCCCTGGGGGATACCCAATCGTCAGTCTCTTTCTATATCTGCACTGGTAGTCTTTTCTCTCCTTACTCTCCTTGCTATTCTTTCTGTTCTTGCTCTCCTTGTTCTTCTTGCGCGGGCTCTAGTATCTATTCATTATCATGAACCATAGACCTCGCACATGCCAAGATTTTATCACGTGACTGGTCTTGGCGTGCACAAATGGGATTTGAGGCTTGGCACAGTTTGCAGCCAAGACTGGGCCACTCTAACTCAACAGCGACTCCTGTTCTTGTCTCTCAACCAGAAACTCGGGAGGTACAGACAGACTCGACCCGCAATCATGGCTGACGCCGAATATGTATGCGCCATCTTGCTCTCGATACAGCTGGCATTTGACTGACTTTTATCGCCTAGAATGCTGAGGAAGCCGCCGAGCTCAAGAAGAAGAGAACCTTCAGAAAATTCTCATACAGAGGCATTGATCTCGACCAGTATGCTGCCCATGCCAAAGAGAAAACAATTGTGTCCAGGTGTCTCAACAACTAACACGCTGCCGCTTCCAGACTGCTCGACCTCCCATCCAGCCAGCTCCTCAACATCCTCCATGCTCGTGCACGCCGCCGATTTAACCGAGGCCTCAAGCGCCGCCCGATGGGCCTGATTAAGAAGCTTCGCAAGGCCAAGCAGGAGGCCAAGCCCAATGAGAAGCCAGATTTGGTCAAGACGCACCTCCGAGACATGATCATCGTCCCCGAGATGATCGGCTCCGTCGTCGGAATCTACAGCGGCAAGGAGTTCAACCAGGTCGAAATCAAGCCCGAGATGGTCGGCCACTATTTGGGCGAGTTCTCCATCTCGTATAGACCAGTCAAGCACGGCAGACCCGGTATTGGTGCTACCCACTCTTCGAGATTTATTCCACTGAAGTAGATGATGGCGGTGTCGGGGTCAGGCTATGAATTCAGACTGTATGTGTCACGAGACGGTGGTACAGTTGAGAGGAGAACGCACTGCATGGTACGCGGAGATGCGATTTCGAGGGCAAGGGAAGATGCAGATTCTTCCAACTCAAGATCAGTTCCTGGCAGGAGCATCTTGATTGACTGTTAAAATGCCTGGGGTATCAAAATGCAGATCCACGCTCTCATCACAGTAACGTTCAGGTGGAAGCACTAAATATGAGTGTCTCATGATCAATCCGGCATCTCATAGGAAGTTCCAGTGCCATGACTCCCATTTCCTTGCGTGCGTCTGCCTTGCGGCTCGTTTCCCAACCGTCTCCCCAGCGCATAATTCCCAACTGAGCCTGAGAAGACTACCTGCTGCTCATCTTGCGGCGCCCATGTTACACCCCCTTCCCCCCATGGCTGTCTTTCCATCGCTCGTTGGCGGAATGAATGCGGCGATTCGTTGAGAAGGCGGCGATTGATAGATAGATCTGGAATGTCTTCAAGTTCGGGTATGCTCTGGTAAGACGACATCGAGGCCATTGATCGAATGTCGTCTCCTTCGTGTGCGTGGAGCCCGCGTATGGGCGACATTCCCATCTCACTGTCTTGCCGCTGCAGAATATTTTCTCGACTCAGCGGCTCATCACGCTCGGCCAGCACTATGGCCTCTCTATGCCTTCTTCTCAATCTGTCCTCCTCGTGGCTTCTCTCCATGCTCCTCGCTCTAGGCCCGTCTGTTGTAGTTGTAGTTGTTGCTGTTGCTGCGCCTCCTCCTGCACTGTCCGCAGTCGATGTCCTGTGCCTCTCGCGCCCGGCTGAATCCGGCTCTATGTTCATGTGCACATCCAGAATCAGATCCTCGACTGAATCCCAGTTCCTCCTTCGCATGGATGACCTGACGTCCTCCTTGAACGTGCTCGTCGTCAGTCCAGCATTCCGCAACTCCTTCATCGCCCGCGGGTCCTTGGTCAGCAACGCGATCAGTCCGCTCATCAGAGTATCGTCCTGTTCATATGCGCTGACCTCGAACAAACTCACAACATCACTCTTCTTGAAGTTTGCGCCTGCGTAGTCTGGCAACGCGCATGGGAAGGGGTAATTCGCCAGCCAGTTGGTCACTAGACCAGCCTCCAGCGCTGCGCCAATAGGATCGACAGGGTTGGTCTTGTAGTTGCCCAGCATGTAGGTTAACATGATCATCAGCTCAAACTCCTGTGGCGACCGCCGAACTGGGCGGATAGGACTCGGCGGCACTGTTGCCATCCATCCTGGCCCAGGAGGTGCCACCTGCTGCCGCATCTGCTGCTGCGATGGCAGTGCTGACTTTTTGTGCTCCGACTGTAAATTGATCAACGCCGTCACCAGGCTTTGATACGTCTCCTTGCACTGGCCCAGCTCGAGCCGCCGTTTCCTGTGCCTCTCAGAATCATCAAGATCAACGCCATAAAGCAAGAGCGCCAGACCCTTGATCGCCTTCTGCCGCTTTTCCGGGTTCAGACTTCGCAAATCCTTCAACAACAGCTTCCGGTACTCCAGCTGGGCGGCACGGTCAATGAAGATCTTGATGGCTGCATTTCGCAACTCATAATTCGGGCTTTTGGAGAGTATATGCAGGGTTTCGGCGTCGATTTGGTCTTCTGCATTCGGATCCAGCTCCCGGGGCCGTGGCAACGAAGGCGACGATGATTCGAGAATGATTGTTTCTGCTTGGATATCCCAGAGCTGGTCGATGACTTTTTGGAAGGAGACGTAGAGACCAATACATGTGGCGACCAGCAAGATACTATCGGACAGTTCCAAGCGCATGATTAGCCAGACTGTATTATGTTCCAGTTGAAGATGGACCTTGTCGCAATATGCTGGACGTGGATGGACGACCTCCTTGTCACCTTGGTTGCCTGATTGCCTTGATTGCCTTAACTGCCGTATTTGCCTTGTTGAGTCATTTAAACTCCTCAACTAAGATTCCCTGACTCGCATGTGGCCCCAGTGCACAGGAGACCAAGCGCGTGCTCTCCTGCAACAACAAACAAATTTCCGAGCCGATTATGGCTGCCGCGAAGAAATACGCAGGCCTCCCTGACCTTGACATTGCCGCCCCCGAAATTTACGAGACGCCTGAACTTACAGAAGGCCCCTCCACGGCCCCGACTGCCACCCTGCGGACGGACTCCCCTTTGCCGTCTGATGCCGATGGCGACGAGCGGCTGGACCACCAAAGGATAGACCAAGAGTCTGCACGGCGACGCTTTGAACCATTCGTGGTTGATGCAAGGAATGTGAATTTTGGGGATACTGTGAATGCGGATGAGAGGATCAGTTACAGAGCCAGGACTCGGCGGAGACGAAGGGCACAGTTTGGGGATGGCAGCGATGATGACAGTGACGAGGAAGAGTCGCTGGGTGCCAGGATTACAAGGCTGAAAAGGGAGGCGCTGGAGGTCCGGCTCGAGCTGGATCGAAGGAAAGACGAAGGAGTTTCTGCAGAAACAGATGATGATGGCGGCGTCGACGAAGTGGAAACGCTCCTCAGTGATCTGAATGCCACCACCCCCCACGCCCGAACGCGAGATCATGCAGAGCAGGCGTTCTTGAAAACGCTAAGGAATACCAGTCAACGGGCAAAGGATGCGGCAAGGAAATCTACCCTCTCCACCGCGGCGCCTGGTCAGGAGACATCAGTTTCAGCAATCTCACCAACAGTAGCCGTTGCAGATTTCTCTGATCGACTGACGGCCCTCGAGTCAGCGCTTGGCCTAACGACAGTTGATCCTACATCACCAGCATCCGCCATCCTGCCCACGTTACACTCGCTTTCCGAACAGATCACCACACTCAGCTCAATAATCACACCAGCCAAAGGGTCTTCTGGCTCGGCGGCGCCGCCTCCGTCGTTACCAAACCTGGACGCTCTCCAATCTCGCATCCAGCTCCTCACAGCTGAGGCCGACAAGTTATCCGCATCGCGCAAAGCCGCGCTTGCATCTCTTGATGAACTCCAGGAGGCTCGGCTCAGATACAACACGATCCGTACAAACAGAACGCACTCGCGCCCGACTTCCAGCCACAACGGTGCCATGCAGGACATGGATCGACAGGAGGCTCAATTACACTCGGGTCTGTTCCTCCAAGAGCAGGCTTCCAAGATCAACGCTCTGTACCAGCTATTGCCAACAATACAAGGGCTACAACCACTTCTGCCTACTGTGCTAGAGCGGCTGAGGAGTTTGAGTGTGATTCATGCTGGGGCGGCCGAGGCCAGAGGGGAGCTGGACGAAGTGATGAGAAGACAGGACGAGACCAGAGAGGAGATCAAGAAATGGAGAGAGGCAGTAGAGAGCGTGGAGAAGAAGATGACGGAGATGAGCAAGGATATGAAGGAGAATGTGGATGTGGTGGGTGGCTTGATCGGGGGCGTAGAACAGAGAATCAAGGCTCTGGGCCCAGGCAGCCAATGAATGTATGGAGGTGGAAAGAAGTGGAAAGAAGTGGACAGACTTGAAAGGTTCTCACAACCCAAAGTTCCATGCAGCGGCGGCGGCGAACACGTTGTAGCGTGATACAATCCAAGAATGGCTCATTTCGGTCCACGCAGCGTCGGCCTCACGAACCAGCCAATCACGCGCGGGGCACCGCCACCCGCTGAGGGACACTAGCGGATTCGCTCCCGGCACTGCCTGGGCAGATAAAGACCCCTCAATCTGGCAAGAGAAGAGGCCGCGCTCGAGTCCCAGACAAAAAGAAGAAAAGACAATCCCACTGCCTCAATGTCGGGATACTGGAACCAAGGCGAGCAACAGGGCTCCTACGGCTACGGCCAGGGTGGCCCAGGTGGCCAAGGCCCCCCGCAAGGCGGGCCAGGGTATGGCCCACCTCCCGGACAGCAGCAGCAGTATGGACAGCAGGGCTACGGCGGCGGCGGCGGCTATGGCCAGCAAGGTGGCCCGCCACCGCCCCAGGGCTACAACCAGGGAGGCGGCGCACAGTATGGTCAGGGCTACAACCAGCAGGGCGGCCAGTACCAAGGTGGGGCACAACAGCAATATGGTGGTGGCGGATATCCGCCCAACCAGGGCGGCGGCGGCGGCCAGTACGGCGGCGGCCAGGCCCAAGGATACGCTGAGGGATACAACGCCGGCAGCGGCGGTGCCCAGCAGGATGGCAGCAACCCCGGCGGCGAAGGCGAGCGCGGCCTCCTGGGCGCCCTTGCAGGTGGCGCAGCCGGCGCATACGGCGGACACAAGGTCAACCACGGATTCCTAGGCACAATCGGTGGCGCCATTGCCGGCTCCTTCGCTGAGGATGCAGTCAAGAAGCACAAGAAGAAGGAACACGGCCAGGGCCATCACGGCGGTGGCGGCGGCGGCGGCAGCAGCTATGGCGGATCCTATGGCGGCCCTCCTCGCCCCCGTGGCCACGGCTCCAGGTCCTCTAGCAGCTCGTCTGACGACGACAACGAGAAGAGGAAGCAGTGGGGCGGACCAGGTCGACCAGGCGGTGGCGAATACGGCGGCTATGGCGGCGGTCATCATGAACATCACCATGGCGGTGGCCATCATGAGCATCATGGCGGCTATGGCAGAGGTGCGTCTTCCCCACCCCTCTGGGGTAATTTCTCTCCCTCCTCGGTCTGGAATCACCCTTGACAGACAACTGTGATCTGATTGCTTCCTGCAAAACTGTGAGTGGCGAGAGTAAGCTGACATCTATCAGACTAAACTCTCCCTCTTGGCCAACGACCATGGCCGCTTTGTCTGCTCCAGAGGCGGGCACCTTCGTAGCCTCGGCCAGGAAGATCCATTTAGCAGAAGGTGGCAAGATTTTTACTGCCGGGCTGGCAACAGGAGATGGTCGCTGGAATGGGGCGTGGGTTCGTCTGTATGAGCAGATCACGAATGACAATGGTGACTTGAGTAACCTAAGTTATGCTTTTATGTTCGACGCAAATGCAAATGTAAAACGCAATGCTGTCCCTGGTTGGTTGCTTGGTTGCTCTTAAGCTTCCCATAAGTGTTATTATTACTCCAGGAGCCCTTTGATACAACAGAACTGATCCTGTCCGTTAGGCTGTGATTCGATTCCTTTTGGCATGGAGAATTGCTCCTGCCACAACAGGTTCGAGATGCGCACATCATGGGTGCAGCACAATGGATTATATGGAAGTCAGACGAGGTATTTAGCCTAGTCCAGAAGCCTGCCAGTGCATTCTTGCCGTGAGGCCGGCGGCGCTGACGATGTGCATCATGCCATCCGCTTGGATTGTTGATGGCAGACGTTTTTGAGACACCTCGATGGCGGATAAAGATGTGTTGGCACCGTATAGGGCTGTGTAATGCTAGAGTTCCATCGCGTCTTCTGTGGCAATGTTAGTCTTCTTCTTGCTCCTGTCCTGATTGATACTGAGCAATATTATCCTTGATTGTCCTTGATTGCTGAGCATTCCTGCTTCCTGGCTGTGCTGAACAATAGCATGGCTACAGAGCATACACCACCATGGCCATGCTCCCAGCTGTCCACCTACAATCAAACTCACATGCCAACAATGTAGTGTTGCAGTTCACTAAACTCATTAATCATATTGTTGCAGCTGGTTAGAGATAGCTAGCAGTATCCTTCCTGAAACCACGACTCGATGCATGGTGATAGTAAAGGCTGTGTCCTGGTTGGCCTTGGACAACAGCAATAGAAGCAAGAAAGCAAAAACAAAGAAAAAGAAAAACTTAATGATAGTCTTGGGTCTTAAGGGAGCCTTGTAGACAATAAGACGTGTGTACAAACCATCGGACTGGCGGATCGAGTAGATACTTCTTTGGCTGCTTGCTGAGGATGTCTTCTGGTATGCTGAAGTACAAGGCACGCTCTTACAAGAGATCCTTGAAGCATATTTGACCACATTGAGATAACCTTGGTGGTCACGAGGGCCTGAGTACATCAACTCTAAAGAGAGAGAGAAAATATCACGTGGAACCAAGGGGATGTGCCAAGCTCTTGGCACACACAAGTAGTATCGTATCAGGAATAGACCTCGACAATAGGGAATACGAACAATACTGAATTGACCTTCAAACCATCAGAACCAAGGAGAGCATACTCCGACCAAAAGGGGATCAATACCCCACCAGAGACGGATCACACGAAAAACCATACGACAGAAAATTACAACGCGAACAATCGACGCCAAGATTTTTGATTGGTCGAGACACACGCGTCGCGAGTCCAAAACAGGCTTATCCCATTGCGGTAAAGCGCACTATGGTGTCCAAAGTTCAGGCAGTTCGACGGTTCAAGACAAAGAGGGCACTAGGAAGAGCGCTGTTGTGCTGGGCAGCAAACTCGCTCTACTATGTGCATTGTCAGTGCAGCGGTATGTCTCGATAGGCATTAATTGCCGTCCTTCCCTCATCTTCCTCGCCCTCCCTCCACACCACCACCCCGAGCCCATTCCGTCGACTGCGGCCCAAGATGAGCCTGAGTGTGGCTGATGGCGACTTTGATCTTCTGGTCGACGCTATTGAACAGTCCGACGATGAGTTGATGCATAATACGGTGGAGACAGTGCCGCTGCGAAGGGGTGTGGCTGTTGCCCATGATGACGGAGGTGACGAGACCGATACCGACGAAGACAATGGCGGCGTCCAGACCGTCCCAACACAGCCACTGCAGCGGCCTCGTGGCAGCACAGAAGATGTGGCATACACCACTCAGCCCACTCAGCTGATTCCTCGGTCCTCGCCGCCTCTGTCTTCGCCCCAGCATTCCCGTGTCGAGGTCGCTGCTTCCTCCCCCGTACAAATCCCGTCGGGCGTGCGCAGGCCACAGACTCTCCTGGCCAGTGCTATGGCCCCGGCAGGCACTGCATTCCGGGCCCCAGCCGTGCCTGTCTTGCAACCTCGTCCGAGGCCGATCACAATCGACAGTGACGACGACGGCCCGCGGTACAAAGGAGGCTCATCAGATGATGACGACGATCTGGGCAGGAACGATATCAAACCCACACTCTTTCAGCGACGGAAGACCGATTCTGACACAGTTCCCGAGTCTCCCGCTCGCGGCAGTGGCCCCTTCTCGGCATTCATGTCACGATATCGTCTTGATTCGACATCAGCCAAGCCTGTCAAGCGTCCGTCCGGTGCTGGTGCATCGACATCTCCCAATGCTTCTAAGCGGCCGCGCCAGACTGGTCCGTCCCGAGCTCTGCCTGCTACTTCGTGGGCGGCTGATGAAGGACAAGACATGGTTCTGGAGGATGTCACCGACTGGAACAAGCGGCAGAAGCTGCGTCGAATGACGGCTGTGTTGACCTCATACTCTGTCCGCCAGTGCCTCCTAGCTCTAGAGGACAAGAAGTGGAACTATGACGACGCTGTTGAGCATCTCCTCCAGTCGGAGAAAGTCGCAGAATCCAAAACAAGTCCTGTCCCCCTGTCCGGCTCTGACGATGAACTCATGCCAACGCCAATGGGACCAAAGAAGCTAGGTCTGTCGGTCAAGCAGCAGGCAAGAGCCCCTGTCCAAAGCATCCGCGACAAGTGGGCGTCGACCCAGCAAGCTCCAAAGAACCCGCCTGGCCCGAAGAAACTGGCTGTCTTTGCCACGCCGCCACGACCACCGCAAGCTAGACCAGGTCGTAGGCTCGTGCGAGGAAATCGAGACCACTCAGCTTCTGTGACCGAGGAACCAAGAGCTCAAAGGCCTCGGAGGCGTCAAGTTGTGTCTGATGACGAGACAGTTTATGACTCTGTGCAGAAAGTCGACTCGGATTCCGAAGAACTGTCGTCCGAGGCTCGCCTGCTGAAGTTCTTCAATGATTGTACCGCCGCAGATCTGGCAGATATTGCTGGTATCGAGCTGTCTCTGGCAGATCATGTGCTATCCAAACGACCCTTCAACACGCTGAGAGCGATCCAGAAGGTTGAGGCTCCTAATGCAAAGCCAACAAAGGGCAAGCGAAAGTCGGCACCGATAGGGGTGAGGATCTCTGAGAAGGTGCAAGAGATGCTTGCAAGCTACGACGCCGTCGATTTCCTGGTCAAAAAGTGCGAAGCCCTGTCTAAGCCCTTGGTGGCTGCGATGAAGAGCTGGGGAGTCAAGATCAATGACTCGACCGGTGGTGAATTGGACATGACTTCCTTGACCAACTCTCGACACTCAAGCCACGACTCGGGCATTGGCACCCCGATCAGCGACGACGGCCAGCCAATATCGCAGCCCCTGTTTGGCCAACCCGCCTCAATGAACAGTGCGTTCAAGATGAAGGACTACCAGGTTGTGGGCATGAATTGGCTGAACCTCCTGTATGAGCACAAGTTGAGTTGCATCCTTGCTGATGACATGGGGCTGGGCAAGACATATCAAGTCATTGCCTTCCTGTCCCACCTCCGCGAGACTGGCCAGAATGGGCCGCACCTTGTTGTTGTCCCTGCTGCCACTCTTGAAAACTGGCTCAAAGAGTTCCAAAACTTCTCGCCCGGGCTCCAAGTTGAGCCCTACTACTCGACCGTACCGGGCGAACGTGCTTATATGCGAGACCTGATCGATGACAAGCGTGACAGTATCAATGTCATTGTCACCACCTATGCTCTGGCCAAAGCGCCCGAAGATCACAAGTGGCTGAAGAACTTTGGCTTCCAATGTACCGTTTTTGATGAAGGCCACGCACTCAAGAATGCCGAAAGCCAAGTATATCGACGTCTGATCCGGATCAAATCCCAGTTTCGACTGCTCCTGACCGGCACTCCGCTGCAGAATAATCTCAAGGAACTGATCTCGCTCCTCGGCTTCATGCTTCCCGCGCTGTTCAAGGACAAGTATGATGATCTTCACGCAATCTTCACACAAAAGATCAAAGCACTTGACGAGAACCACGAGGCTTTGCTCTCTGCTCAACGCATTGCCCGTGCTCGCAGCATGTTGACGCCCTTTATTCTCCGACGCAAGAAACAGCAGGTGCTCAAGGACTTGCCTCGGAAGGATCGACGGGTAGAATACTGCGATCTGACGCCTGAGCAGGCCGAGATATACCGGTCCTGGCTTCAACGTGCCTGGCAGATACGGGAGCAACGGGAGCGAGGCGAGGTGGCTGAATCTAGCCACATTTTGATGAAGCTTAGACAAGCTGCCATTCACCCTTTGCTCTTCCGCCGTGTATACACAGATAAGATGCTCCCCAAGATTGCAAGGCAGTGCCTCAAGGAGGCACAGTGGGCAGAATCAAACCCTGATCTGATCGTGGTTGAACTAACCGCATATTCGGACATGGAAATCCACAGACTGTGCTCACAAAGTCCTTCCATTGAGCGCTTCGCCTTGAATGACAACGAGTGGCTTGCATCAGGCAAGGTGCAGAAGATGCTGGAGTTGCTGCGCAAGTTCATGGCCGAGGGTCACCGCACACTTATCTTCTCGCAATTCGTAATGGTTCTCGACATCCTTGAACTTGTGCTTGAGCGCGAAACCATTGCCTACTTCCGTCTCGATGGCAGCACGCCAGTGTCCCAGCGGCAGGATCTTATTGACACATTCTGCGCGCACGACAATTACACGCCAGTCTTCATGCTCTCAACCAAAGCGGGCGGCGCCGGCATCAACCTTGCAAAGGCCAACAAAGTGATTGTGTTTGACAGCGGCTTTAATCCACAGGATGATGTCCAGGCAGAAAACCGAGCCCACAGAATTGGTCAGACCAAGGAAGTCGAGGTCATCCGGTTGGTCACCAGGGGCACGGTGGAGGAGCAGATATATGCAATGGGTGAAACCAAGATCAAACTCGACGAACGCGTTGCCGGCGTTGGTGGCGATGAGGACCCCGAAGGTGCTACTGGCGGCGGTCAGAAGAAGCCCAAGGCAGGCGATGAAAGGAAGGAGACGAAAGCCGAAGCCAACAACAGGAAGGAAGTCGAGGAGATGTTCTTTGACGCGCTTCGAGTCGAGCCTGAAAAGGTCAAGGAGGAAGCAAAAAATGAACCTCCACTGTCACAGTCGTCGTCGTCGTCGTCGTCGTCGGAGGAGGAGGAGGAGGAACAAATGTCTAAACCCACAGCGAAGGAGAGTACTCTAGATACTCAGGAGTCGCTTATGGCGCGGACCAAAGCTATCACTGTTGACGAGGATGAAGAGGGCAAGGAGAAAGACGAAGAAAAAGACGATGCTGAACTCTCTCCTCCCGAGCCTACGCGGAGGAGGACGAGGCTGGCAGCAAGACGAGGGAGGGCTACCACCACCGCTACAACGGAAACGGCGCCGCCGCCGCTGATGACGACGACGACTACGACAACATCCAAGGCCACAAGACAGTCTGCACGGAACAAAACTATAGAGAGTTTTTTCCCTGTTCGATGACCACCATGTCTAACGACCAGGGGCTGTGGGAATTGAATCACAAAAATGGAGCTACTAGTAGGGAAGCATTGATTAACTTGGTCTGTGGAAATGGGAAATGCATTCACTGTCTGTTTGGATGAAAGACAGGTGGGTAATATTGATCTTGAATAGATAGTATGAGCATTAGCTGTGCCAAATATCATATGGTCCTCAAAGTTGAAGAGATATACGAGTTCATATACTTTGTATATAGGCATACATAGGGTGAAAACTGACGTGATTACAGTGTGCCATTTGAGGAATAGATACATTCCCATATACAGTCCGTATCTATGGGCATCCATTGTCTAATCATCGTATACCAGCCCGGGAGAGGGAAGGGGAAATGACTCACGGCTGATGCTACTACTGCTGCTGCTTCCTCACCCGTGCCTCAATAATTGCCTCCTCATTGGGCCCCTTGGGATAAACAGCGACAAGATCGAGTCCAGCGGCGGCCAAGAGTTGCTGGTAATGTGAGGAGGTGCGTTCGGACGAGTTGAAATGGATCAACATGAGGACGTCAGCAATGGCACTGCGCAGCGGGGCGCCGGTGGGGGGCAGAACGTAGTCGTCGATGAGGACGGACGAATAGTCTGGGTCCATTGCGGGGACCAGGTTGCGCAGGATGTCAATACACTTGGCGTCCGACCAGTTGTGGAAGACATTGCGGAAGTAGTAGAAGCGGGCGCCTGTGCACAATCAGTCAACAGGTGTGTGTATACCAAGGAAGGAATCCTCGGTTTTTATTTTGACCTTGTGTACCTTTGATCGGCTGTGGAGTGAAGAAGTTGTATGCCATCACCTTGATATGCTCTGGCGGGTTTGTGAAGGACCCAACCGATTCTGGCAAGTCCTGCAGGACGCATTGGCCGGGGAGAAGAGGAAACTGGGAGCGGAAGTTGACAAGTTGAGATCCATGTGCTCCGCCAACGTCGACCATCAGAACAGCCTCTGGGCCGGCCTTTAGGTTGTCGGGCTTCAGGTGCGTCGATGGAGGATATCGACGTTGCCATGAGGTTTCTTCCTCATTCCTTCGCTGTTCGCTCATCCAGAGGTCGAAATTCTGGCGAATATCGGGGTTATCAGCCAGCACTTGCCACATTGACTTGCCATGGACATATTCGAACAGTGTTGCGCCGCTCACCGGCGGTTGTTTCTCCCGGTAGGCGGGTGTGGTGGAGAGATACTGGCGTGCATTGCTGGCCAGGGGGTAAATGAGATCCATCTGGCTCATCGCTGCTTTCCACCCCGGCTGAACCAGCAGTCTGGTCACTTCCGTCGCTCGGTAGGTATTTTCGTCCACCTCGTCGCAGATGCCGAGCCCACAGGCGACACGCAACAGCCTCTCTGCAATGAGGAGGGTTCATGAGGTCAGAGAATTCTCTGCAGGTCTGTTTTATAAATTGTAGAATCTCCTACCAATTATTCCCTGCTCACATCCAGTTGCTGCCGCCAGGTCGACAGCGTGAGCTTGATCCTGGCCGAGAGCTACCAGGGCATCGATCACGCCCAGCTCCATCGCCATCGTTACAGCGATGTTTCCAATGACCTAGAATCATAGAAGGCTTAGTACGGCGCCTCCTCACTCACTGTGAAGATCAAGAGAGTTGACAAGAGTTCGGTGCAGCAACGAGATACCAACCTTGAGGCGAAAAGAAAAGAGAGTATCAACGGGGGACGCTGCAGCAATCTGGAGCCGAGAAACGGCTGTCTGGAGCTGCTTGTAGTTTTCAGTGCTGCTATCTTGGGCGTATGTCTCAACCATGGACTCTACTGCCGCTGAGAGCTCCCTGACCCTAGCGATGTCGACCATGATGTCTGTGAGGAAGGAAGGCCAGACAAAGAAAGCAGGCCAGACAGAGGAAAGAGGGCCAGACAGAGGAAAGAGGGCCAGACAGAAGAGGCCAGACAGAAGAGGGCCAGACAGAGGTATCTCAGGAAATCGTTTGCGAGGAACTTTTCCTATCCGGAAGATTTCAAAACTTATTTGATAATCGGGCCGATCGTTGCTCGACGCTGAGTTGTCTGAGTCTAGACTATCCAGCTGATCAGGAGATGTTTCTCAGTTGACACCAGGTAGAATAACCGATCACCTGGTTTGAGTAAAACCACATAAGGCCAACATTCCTCAAGGTCAGATATTCCTCCCAGTAGGGAAGCAGTCGAACTCTTAGGAGGTAACAGCCAAGGAGAGCTTGGCTGTGTAACATGTCGTGATTGCTAGAGCCTTTCTGTGATAGCTTCTCCTCTCAGCTTTGGCACGGCTGATCATGTCCTGCAGCAAGTCCAGGGCAACAAAACCCAGTGGAGATGGTCACAGTCACAAGCCATGCCCAATTCCACCTGTACATGCTGGCCAAGGAAACTGCTGCTTAACAAGCTTTAAAACACATGGTAGACTGCCTCAGTGTTTACTCCAGGACTTCACAGAAACCCCTGCCTTTGATTGTCAGTTGCCTTGAGTATCTCTGTCACAGGAGAGGAAGCAGTTGTTGTCAGTCCATGCACATGTCTGTGCATCCAGGGCCTCTTGTCAAAAAGGATGACACACCGGTCAGTCTCTGTACTGGCTGCTGAAATGTAAGGCTTCAGATCTAGGGATTTGCAGGTCTGTTGATCAGCTAGCACCTTGGCCACTCACCCAAGTTGGGTGTTTGGAAGCTGAGTCCAGTCTTGACCCTGTACCAGAATGACCAATGACAAAGATAGCCTCCCTGGCCCTGGTCAACATATACACATACCTGGCCATGACAACAGGGACAAACAGAGGCAGTACAACAGGGACAGAGGCAGTACAACAGGGACAGAGGCAGTACAACAGGGACAGAGGCAGTACAACAGGGACAGAGGCAGTATAACAGGGACAGACAAAGGCAGTACAACAGGGACAGACAAAGGCAGTGCATTGAGATTTCAAATGCACATCTGCTCTGTTTTGGGGATTCGCCCACCAAGTCATGTCAATTAGTGCTTGAGCATGAGCAAATCAAGGGTAACTTAGTTCCTGATTTACACAAGACAGTCTAGATTCAAGGAGTCAAGGGCGACGCGCGTCAAGAGAAGAAGAGAGAACACCACAGCGGATTTAATGCCCGGGGTTTGGCTTATGTCCGGCAGCCCTGTTTAGTTAAATACTAAGTTATGACCAGGTAATTAATTCCTTGGCGCTGTAATCTTACATACAAGCAGTGACGTCACAGCCATGAGTCAACTCCTCGTCGTCTTGGGCGCCACGGGCCAACAGGGAGGTTCTGTCATCAACCACGTTCTATCAAACCCGGCCCTACGAAGCCAATACCAGCTTCGGGGCGTGACACGCGATGTAAGCAAACCAGCTTCACAGGCGCTCCGACAGAAGGCTGTAGAGGTGGTAGCCGCCGACCTCGATGAGCCAGCAACAGTCAAGGCAGCCCTGGCCGGGGCGCACACCGTGTTCGCCATGACGCGCACAATCTACGACGCGCAGACAAAAGCGCGCGAGGAGCGCCAGGGCCGTACCATTGCCGATGCTGCGGTCGCCAGTGGGGTGCAGTACCTGATCTGGAGCACTGAAACCCATGCAGGCCACGAGTCGCAGGGCAAGTATCCCGTCGACTCGTACGATGCCAAATACGAGGTTGAGCAATACATCCGCACGCTGCCCGCCATCCGTAGCGCGTTCGTGGCACCGGGGACGTTCTTGCAGAACCTGCAGGGGATGCTGGCGCCGCGTCCGGTTGGTGACGGCGGCGGCGGCGGCGGCGGCGGCGGCGGCGACACATACGCGATCGCGAATATCAACAGCGCAGAGGTACGGTTTCCCTGGCTGGATGTGGTCGCCGACCTGGGCAAGTTTGTCGGTGTGATTCTCGCCCAGCCAGACAAGTACCAGGGCAAGGTGCTGGCTGCGTCGTCGTGTATTCACTCTCTGGAAGAAGCGGCACAGTTGATCAGTCGTGTCTCTGGCAAGACTGTCAAGTATTCGGTGGTGCCAGAGGAGAAATATCGAAGTTTCTTGCCTCCAGCGGGTGCGGACAATGTTGTCAACATGTTTCTATACATTCAGGACTTTGGATACTATGGCGCAAGCACGGACGAGCTGGTGTCTTGGTCAATCCAGCAGATCGATGGCCCATTGGTCACCTTGGACAAGTACATTGACGCCATTCGGCTCTGATGCTGCGAGCAGCAGAAGCAACTGGTATTCTCTATAACGTGAGTTACAGACCGCACCCCCCTGTGGTTTCTTCAGATGGCGAAGAAGCGGTGGTAAATGTAATCATTCTTTGCCCAAGCACAGACACCGACAGCACTCTGTCTCCAAACAGCTTCAGCGACTGTGATAGCAGTACTTGAAACCATTATAATCCAGCATATGTGGGCTGATTCAAACCCCCTTGTTCCCTTTCCGAATCCATCCTCACGCCGCCACTACTGAGCAATTGGCCGGAGTAAAGACCCCAGTGGCAGCTAAGAAGGCGGCACTGTCAAATTCAGAATAAATGGTCTGGATGATGCGCGCAGGCGGCGCCGATTCTCGTGCACTGTACACCGTCTCCAGCAGCACCAGGCCAGTGACCAATCTTGCCAGCGGCGCCTGCCAGTGGAATGTGACAGTGTCACGAGTGCCAAACCTTCAGCACATGAAACTCAAAGGGCGCCAGAGTGAGCTGGAGGGCGGCAAATGTGTCGCGATCGCTGACGATTGGCTGCGGCCCGCTCGTGCAGCCGGCGTTGCCAATGTTGCGCACGCTTCCAGACCAGTCGTGGACTGTTGCTGACACCGATTCCAGCAGGATTTGCTCGCTCTTGGTCACGTTCAGCGCCCAGCTGGCAACCATCCAGGCGAAATTCTCACTGAGCCCTTGGGCGTCTGAGTCGGTCAGACAGTGCGCGGACGAGGATGATTCGACTCTCCCTCCTCCTCCTCCTTCTTCTTCTACTCCCCTCGTTGCACTGGTGAGGAGGCTCAAGGAGACAATGCCTAAGACTGTGGAAGAAAAGCGCATGCTGTGTGGCAGTATGGCATGGCAGTAGTGGTGGATGAGGGTAATAGGCGTGCCCATCTGCACATAACCCCAGCATCCTTATCCTCATGGGCAGAATATGAAAGCAGCAGTATGACTTACAATCAGTCGTAATAGTGGTTCACCTGCCTTCTTGGCTTGGTAGTAATGGAGTTAGTAATGCACCGATTGTATGAGTTCTCAGATGTCTGAGTCAGACATGATGTCACTTGTTAAAGTAATGACTAGTTTTGTTTGCCTTGTTTGCTTGGCTGATTAGCCAGAGTCGTCTCTGGCTGTCGACACCTTTGTTTGCGAGATTTCTGGGGAATAGGAGCAGGTCCAGCGGTTCAGGTCCACACGGACGTGAATTCTACTTGGTATCTTTTAATGTCTATCCCATTCTCTCCAGCGCCATTGGAGTCTTAACCACAAAGTCAGGTAGCGTCGTTGCTATGTCCCGAGGTCTTAGCCCATTCTCGCCCAACCGTTCGCCCTTCTGTCTTCATGCTCATGTCTCATTGTAGATAGTGTTCTACCAACCCGCCAAACAGGTAACGCTTCCGCGCGTGGCATGTCTCACTCACACTTTACGAGCCCTTAGTTCATCCCGTTCACTCATCAACCAGATAAATAAATCAAAAAAAGGACATCGGGATCGATCGACACCCTTTTCTAGTGTTTGACAACTAACAAAGGGGTATGGCGGTGCGCACATCCAGGGCATCGCCTGACATCGCAGCTCCACCTGTGCTTGCGCCCATCCGGATCGATCTTGCTGCGGTCTTTGGGCTCGAGTGGGTCGGCATACTGACTGACGAAGCGGCTATTCTAGAGCTTGTTCGGAGTCGACTGCGCGGCATTCCAGCTGTACCCGGCAGCATCGGAGAATTTGTATCCGTAGCTGGCGGTGAAGTCGTCCAACACGGCAGGACCACGGGACCCTGCAAGATATGAGTCGAGCACAAGGCGATAAGCGACAACAACGGAAAGGGGTAAAGAGCAAAACTCACCATAGGGGTACTCCATGGGCACAATGTCCTTCTTTTGATCGAGGTAATGCAGGAGCGGGGTGAAGATGCGCCATGACGCGTCGAGCTCGTCGTCTCGCACAAAGTTGGAGTGGTCGCCTTTCAGCGCATCCAGGATGAGGGATTCGTAGGCTTCTGGGATCTTGAGGTCGGAGAAGCGGCGGCGGTAGGTCAGATCAAGCTCCGTCACAACTGTCTGCATGCTCAGGCCGGGCAGCTTAGAGTTCATCTTCAGGTAGACAGATTCGTTGGGCTGGATGCGGATCACGAGCTCGTTGCGAGGAATATCCTTGAAGATGCCAGACGTCACATCCTTGAACTGGATCCGCACCTCGGTTTTTTGTTCGTTGAGGGCCTTGCCGGCCTTCATGATGAACGGCACGCCGTCCCACCGCTCGTTCTTAATGAAGGCGACCAGGGCACAGAAGGTGGGGCAGCGGGAGTCTTTGGGCACAGTATCGTCCTCCTTGTACGCCGGCTTGGTGCCATCCAGCGACCTGCCGTACTGGCCAATGATGACATTCCTGGGCTCGATCGCAGGCATCGCCCGGAGCACACGCACCTTCTCGTCTCGGATATCTTCGGCCGAGAAGGAGATCGGCCTCTCCATGGCAAGCAGGGTCAGGATCTGGAGAAGATGGTTCTGCATCACGTCGCGGATGATGCCAAACTCGTCAAAGTAGCCACCGCGGCCTTCTGTGCCAAACGGCTCCTTGAACGTGATCTGCACCGAGTCGATGTGGTTGCGGTTCCAGTTGGAGCCAAGGAACTCGTTGCCGAAGCGTATGATGAGCAGGTTCTTGACCATCTCCTTGCCCAGGTAGTGGTCGATGCGGAAAATCTCCTCCTCTGGCACCCAGTGTTAGCTGTCTGCTGACCAGACCGAGACCAGGCTCGCTCACCTTTCCAGTCGGGCTCAAGGGCCTTCTGCAACTCGCGAGAAGACTGCAGGTCCTTGCCAAATGGCTTCTCAATGATGATGCGAGCAATTCCCTTGGTCGGATAGCAGTTCTTCTTCAAGTGCCTCGACACCGTGATGAAGACCGACGGCGGCAGAGCCATGTAGAAGACTCGGTTGCCCTGGGGCCGGTCCTGCTCAATCTCGCGGATATGTTTGTCCAGCTCTTGAAAGGGTGCATCCTGGTCATACTGGCCGGCCAAGTACGTGCAGATGGAGCAGAAGTCATCCAGCTGCTCTTCCACCTCCTTGGTTGGCGTCTTGATGTAGCTCCGCACCCGCTTCAGGAACTCGCCATGGTCCATCTTGGTGCGAGCATATCCGATGATTCTGATGGCCTTGGGTAGGAACTTGTTGCGGTACTGGTCCAACGTCAGCACATGTCCACGCGCAGCCGGTGCGGCCGGTGCGGGCAACTGACCAGCCCAAAAAGCGCTGGGAAGGTCTTCTTCTTGGCCAAGTCGCCCGAGGCACCGAGCACGACAATGACCGTGTTCTCCTTCAGCTCAACGGCCCTGTGCTTTCCATATCAGCATTTGTTGCTATGACAGGCTGGGCACCTGCAAGGAAAGCCAACGTACGTGGAGTTCTCATCCTGCTCGCGGTGGATGATCGTGTCTGACATGATGGGCAGTGGCAGAAAGGCAGAAACAATGACAGGAAATGGGCACGAGGCAGTAAAGTGTTGGGGAGACAAAAATTGGCGCCGAGGTTGGAGCAGAGGCTACTACGGAAGGTACAGCTCAGTGGGATGGGGGAGGGTGAACGGTCGAGGATGGTGGGGTGGGGGGGTTCGCTCGGGGCTTGTTTGAGGAGGGAATTGGCACACTCTGTTGCTCCGCTGAAACAGACAGAGTCCGTGATGGCGTTGCAGATTGGTTTGGAAGAGGACCAGGCTGTCGACAATTATATCACTGTACTTTCGGCCGTCCGCCCACGGCAGCTATTTGTGATCAATATGGTGCAAAGCCCGCCGCCGGAATCGGCCCAAAATTCCCCTGGCGGGCAGCGGCGGTGTTACTGACTGTGTTTAGGCAGTCAACCCAGGCTATAGGATTAGCGCGGGGCCCACCCCCGACACACAACTCTCCTCGGGCAATAATTTGTGCATCCGCCGGCCGACTCGGGGAAGCTACCGACAACAGCGAGTCTTTTTATCGGCAAGAACGGTCCTCTGCCCCCTTGCTCTCGTCTATCCGTTTCTATGCTTGCCTATGCTTGCTAATCGCTGATGACCAATCGTCCGTATCATGTGCCCCCCCGACAGTGGGAGGCTCGGGGATATCAGTCATCTAATCAATGAGTAATAACCTAACGTTCCCCACCACCTTCCCGCCCACACCACCTTCCCGCCCGCGCGCGTCGCGTTAGTCCTCGACGCGTCCTACC